>JAOWAT010030459.1:0-11991 GCA_028571025.1 Longipedia americana | reverse complement strand
TGTCTCAGTTTTGCAAATTTTCTTCTGAGTTTCTGGAAAAATTTGATGTAAAATCAAGGATTTTGACCAATTTTAGCAAGAATCAAACGCGGATTGATAAAAAATGTGTAAATTGGCACTAATTTTTGGTTATTTTGCAGTTTTGGGGGCATTTTGCACTCAAAATGATCAAAATTGATGAATTTATAGGTCAGGAAAAATATGTCCAAAATCTAAAAATTTCGTATTTCTCAGTTTCACGATTTTTCCTCAGTTTCACGAAAAAATCGCCGCTCAGTCTCCGAACTTCAACTGCCAAAAAAAAGCCTGAAGAGCTTATTTCATTCTTAAGAGGATTTAACAAACAGAGCAAGGCTAAAAGAAATCGAGAAGTAAAAAATATCTTTCAAAGAATATTTCAAATCTCACAATCTTTCATTAACGTAGAGTATCCTAGCCATGCAATAATGATGAAAGTTTCAGATTTTTATTTAATTACGGAAACTTTCTTCTGAACATGAAAAAAATCTCATTATGCAAAAATTAAAATTCCTCTATTTCGTCATTTGAATGCATGGCTGTCTGAGCAGGTATAGCAAGTAAGGAAATGATTGATTTTTTGCTTGAGGATATGAAAATTGAATCCAAATTAATTTCATTTGGAATTATAAAACTTGTATATATAATTATGATTAATGATGGATTATGAAGAAATATGAAATGAATACAAAACTATAAATCCAATTCAATTCAGGGATACATACTCCTATTGTATTTCTAAATTGGGTAAATTTCCTGATTTATTGAGTGAAAATTGCTGACACCAGCTAGCAGCTAGTCATTTTCGGTAAATTTTTTAAATTGAGTCCAAAATTTTTGAAAAGCAAAGAAAAATTTTACGAAAACTAAATATTTGAAACGTTTTAGGTAGTAAAAGATGCCAAAAATCCTCGACATTGATGTTCAATTTCTTCAAAACGTGTCGGCTATTTAACAAATGTTCCGTGTGAAAATGAGCAAAATTAGGGTGTTACTCACAATCAACCAGACGTAAATATAGCTAAAATGATTGGATGGATTGCTGCATCCAGCTCCATGCAGGTTTGTCATACCAAGAAACTGTGTTACGAAACGGGGCTAAGTAATCCGTTCAATCCTTTTAGCTATATTTTGGTATTACTGTATTTTGATAACACCCTAATTTTGTACACATTTATATACAGGGAGCATCAGTTAAAACTTCAGTTTTGGTCCAATTTGGAGCTCAGTTTTGAGGGGAAAATTCAAAAAACATTTGTAAGTCCCAAATACTATTCTTAGACAATTAAAGACATTCTGAGTGTAGGTCAGATTATTAACAAGAACTGAAACGTTCAGAACCCTACGCAGTCAGATGAGTGAGTTGCTGCTTTTGTTGTTGCTGATGTTGTTGTTGTCATTGTCGTTGTCATTGTTGTCATCGTCATTGTCATCATCATCATTGTCGTAATAATAAGAAAGTCTTTAAAATTTGTAAGAAGCCGTTTTTGACCCATGCCTTGCGAACAACAAGAACAAGAACCAGAACAAGCACAAGAAGAACAATAACAACAACAACGCCTGTGGCCCTTTAACCCTGCCGCTCTACAGGCGCAGGGTAAAAAAAGCTAAATAAACCCGTCTTACAGTAGTACTTTGATTTGCAATTCAACTCAACTTTCATTTCATAATTCGCAAAAAATTAATTTCACCTCTCAACTATTTCTTTCGAGCGGAAACTTGATTCTTGCTCTGGTTATTGCCATTGGTCAGACTCTTTTTGCCAAAAGTTCTGAGAAACCAAGGGCCAACTTTCGTGAAACTCAGCTAATTTTTTTTCAAAAAGTCAAACGTACATTTCTTGGCATATTTTTAAAAAGTTAAATGGTGTTTTTTAAGGCAAATAACCATTCGTGTCAAATATTCGTTTTATATTTTCTAAAAACTCAGCTGAAAATTTGGAAAAATATTTTCTTTTTCAATAATTAGCTCCAAAAATCCAAAACCTTAAAAATACAATATTTTTTGTAAATGGTCATTTGTAACTCGAACAAAAAAGCCTGGTGATGTGAAAATGTCTGATCTCTGAACAGAGTTAATGACAATGTAAAATGCATTTTAAATCCTGATATTATATCTTTCCAAGTTTTAGGCTAGCGCTTGTAATATAAAAGAGATAAAATTAATCTGAGACGTTCTAGATATGGAAAAAATTTGAAAAGTCATCCAGGAGAACTAGACCAATCTTTGTACTCAAGCAGAGAACTAGACCAATCTTTGTACTCAAGCAGATCTTTTATGCTCTCAAAGTTAGGGTGTCAAAGCAAAAGTTCATCTATTACTGTTTGTCCGGAGAGCACAAAAATTTCCCTAGATATCGTTCCTATGGTTATAAAACTGAGCATGATTTATGTATTCTCATATTTTGTATCTATTCAATTTGTGTAGTCTAAAAAATTGTTTGAATAGTCAACTTACAATTTTAATGCATCTCTTATTTCCAAATTCAAGAAAACGTCCAAAGTGATTTCCCACATAAAAGAGAATGACTTGAACTCTAACTAGATTGACAGCTTCGCTGACATCTTAATTTGTGCCACTGAGTATATAAAGGGCTTTATAGGCCAGCAAGCCAACTTTCATCCAAATCAGGTTTGACGCATTTTTATCGTGAAGAAGATCAGCCCATCATGAAGATTTAAGGGCAATGCACAAAAAACTGACGCATTAGAAAATGGTCACTTTTCAAAATTGAATGAAACCGTCTTCAGAAGGTATATTTTGCGTGTAAGTAATTTCGAGGTAGCAAAAAATTTGCTACTTACAAATTAGCATGACGAAAAAAATTGTTTGGGCTAGGTACAGGTACATAAAGCATTGGAAAAACTAGCTTTAAGTAAGGTCAACCATTAATTGGAGGAATTTGAAAGAATTCGTGATGTAACTGGTTCTATCTAAATTCTCAAAATTAGTTATTTCCAAAAGGCTTTCTTGACATTTTTCTATAATTCAGAAACAAAAATGGATTTTACTTTTGTTAATAATGTACAGTATTCATTTTTGCTGGTACAGAATTTCAATGTTTAGATGTCTCTTTAATATGCATTCGTATCAAGCAACACTTTCATTCACTTTTATTTGTGAACTTTTTAACCTCATGACGCTTTTATTAATCACTTTTATTTATAAATTTTCAACCACATAAGTTCAGAAATTTAAATTTGCTCATAAGTTTCCCAACTTAATTCGTTTTAAATATCACTTTCAGAAATATTTTGTTAATACTTAACATATCCTTTCCCAGTGGTAGGAACTATCGGTCCAGAAAAATTCTTTTTCAATTTTGTAAAAACCACCTGGGCCTCTTATTTGGTTCATATAAAGATGTTCTAGCCAAAAAAAATTGATCATGACCTTTTGCAAGTGGCCGTAAATGGCCATTCAAAAATGGGCCTTAAAAAACAAGGTAATTTCAATGAAAATCAAAAATTGCGTTTTTGAAGGCCTTAATGAGTGTTTCTGAAAATTTCAAGCGCACGGTTGGACTTGGGGTGAAAAATTGATATAAAATAATGTCCTTACTTTTTGGATTGGCAGTGACCTTGGCCATCTGGTCTGGCCATTTTTCCATTTTTGGACCCCTAAAGACAGACATGGTTAGAATATTCACACCCATTTTCCTATAGCTTGCTTACATGCATTGGATTGGCAAAAGATAGACCTTCAAAACGCAACCAGTCCCGTCCTGAAACGTTGAGTGTTTACAAAGAAATCAACAAAAGAGCAAGAACCATTTTTGCTTGTGAAAAAGTACAATTTCCCTTTATAAAAGAGGCTTTTCTTGTGAAAAAAGCTCTTACTCCTTCATTGATTTATCCATAAACACTCAACGTTTTGGGACGGGACTGGTCGCGTTTCAAAGGTCTATCCTTTGCCAATCCAACGCATGTAAGCAAGCTTTAGGAAAAGGGGTACAAATATTCTAACCATGTCCGTCTTTAGAGGTTCGAAAATGGAAAAATGGCAGGACCAGATGGCCAAGGCCACGGCCAATCCAAAAAGTAAGGACACTTTTTTATATTAATTTTCTACCCCAAATCCAACCGTGCACCTGGAATTTTTAGAAACACGCATTAAGGCCTTCAAAAACACAATTTTTTATTTTCATTCAAATTACCTTGTTTTTTAAGGCCCATTTTTGAATGGCCATTTACGGCCACTTGCAAAGGGTCATGATCAAAAAAATTTTGGCAAGAACATCATTATATGAACCAAATAAGAGGCCCAGGTGGTTTAGAAAATCAAAAAAAAATTCTGGACTGTTAGTTCCTACCACTGGGAGAGGGTCTGTTAAGGGGGGACTACTACATTTTCATTAGAAAATTGCAATCTGATCAAAGAAAAAAAGACAGATTTGATCACCCCACCTGCAATAATATTCTTGCTCAATTTCTCTTTAGCAAAATGGAACAAAATGGTAGTGCATCAAGAAGCCATTTGCATTCAAATGTCGCAATTTTTACCTTTAATTAGGTTTGTATGTGCATAAATACCATCATGTCAAAATTCCGTAAACAGGCTTTTATCTCACAATTAACTAAACTAAGTAGATCTTTTGCATAGTTGTGAACATTCTAGATATTTCATATTCCTCAAGTTTCAGTGCAAATTCTTGAATAATTTCTATCCATATGTCAAAGGAATGCTAAGAATGAAATTTTACTTCTTTCAGCGAGTTAAATAGATTTTCAAAATTCATTGTTACTTCAAATAAGTTTTCTCTGAAAATGGGCAAATTTTGACCTAATGAAACGTTATCTAGAAAGAGCTCTATTTTTGAAGTATTTTATTTAGGATTTAGTAACGTAAATCACTTAAAAGTTATAGAATCAAAAATAAGGAATTTTCTAATATTTAAATTTTCTAAAAATGAGCATTAAAGTGTGGCAGAATTTTCATTTTTAGGGATGCTCGATATTTTAGAGTCAAAATGTTGAAAACTTTGACATTATTTTTGCTTCTGATTACAGATTACATTCAAGCTTATTTCAAAATGATTGCTTTAATGAGGAAAACCAAGATCATTACTGTAATGTTTTCACTTCCTGAATGAAATATATCAGTTTTATGAAAATGATAAAATTTTATCCAGTTTTCCAAAAATTCCGTTGCAAAAAGTCTTTGCAATGTATTATGAAATGCATCGTTCATCATGAAATTTCTTTGAAAATGACATTTTCATGAATGGCAGAAAATTACATTTCAAAAGGCGAAACCGACGTCAAACAGACTGAGCCGAACCGAGCCCATTATATCGATACATTTACATGAAATTTGCATCTTTAGAAAATTAGCTGGATAATGATGGATAAATAGCATCAATCTTTTTTGCATTCCTTCCCTAATTTTGCTATGTGAAATGAGACGGCAATAAATTGGGTCTTATGTTTTGCTGTTTGTAATTCAAAATCCTGAAACTTTTTGAAAAAATTAATTTTGAATTTCTTTCAAAAAATTAATTGAGTCTTTTGTTTTTTAGGTTTGTAATTCTAAAAATTTGAAACGTTTGCTTGTAAAATACTATTCTCAGATTTCCTATGATTAAAATGAATTGGGTAACATTTTTTGTTGTTTGTAAAACTAAAGTTTTTGTTCAATATTATGGTTCTCTTACATTCTACAAAATATCGACGATATCGATTATTTATCGCTGATATTTTTCTGTCTATATAACTTGTAAAATATTGCCAATTTTTCGAGCAGTGTAAGGGAACCATTAAATTGATTTTTGAGTTTCTTTGAATAAGCAAAATTTAATTTGATAAATATTTTTCCTTCTGGATAATTAGCCAATCTAACTTGAGTGAATTAAAAACATTGCACAGAGGAAGCAAGTAATTATAATTGATTTTGAATCATAATCCGTAAAAAGTTTTGAAATCAATTTCTGTCGTTCTAGTTTGAAGTGAGCAATAATGATGAAAACTATTCCAAGAAAATCAAGATCATTCAATCAATGCCATTTGGTGACTTACCTGTAACAATAAAAACAATGAAATATCATTTAAAATTCGTTGAAAAATGAAATAACTTTTATCCATTTTGAAGAAGACCTTTGGATTACAATGGGAAACAGTTAATTTTCCTAAGAATGACCTAAAGCTTATTTATGATATTAAATGGGATGGCATTATTGAAGAATTATCGTAAGTGAATATTTTGTCTAAAATTGTAAATTGGAAATTCTTCAAGTACAGTATCTTACGAAGTAAAATTACGAAATAAATGTTCTTTTCAGAACGGACAGTATTTCATTTAATACAGTACTACAATGCATTCATATTGATAGGGCCCACTGTTAAAAATGATTATACGTGCAAAGTTGAAAATGTAGCCTTACTGTACTTTTTTTACCCAAAAACGTATCATTAATCTAAGTTAACATTCAAAAAATAATGTATGAATGTTATACGTTTTCATGCATTGGCTTGGCTGTATTGATTCAGCTGATTTTTCTTGGTTGTAATAATAAAAGTAATACGTTATAAAACTTATGTCAAAATCAAGTTTTTCCACGTGTATTTTACACGTGTTAAATGATAACGTGTGATTTATACGCCCATAGGAGTACATTTTTCTAAGAGTGCCTGATCTTTCTAGAAAATAGGCAAGGATATTACTGTACTTCTGTTTAGAAATAGAAGACGCGTATCTCAAATACAGTTATGACCGAATTGCAAAAATCCAAAATGTAGAAAATAAAGGTGCTTTTTGAGAAACGAATGTTATCTATTCGAACAGCAAACTTAACAGTGATTTCAACGAACTCCACTTCATTTGACTCAAAAGGTCAAGTATGTTTGCTCTGTTCGAAAAACTCAAAGTAACACTGTCTTTGCAACATTCTTTTGGGTGGCAAGACAAGAATGGGGCCATTTGAAAGATTTCCTATACTTCTTAATTTACTGAATGAAAATAATGCTAAATACGATATCATTCAAGAGAGACGTGTTTTCACTAATGTAAAAAGTTTATTTTGACTTTACAAAAAATTCCATCAAATATTTGTTTTAGATTTCATTAACACTCGAAATGCTTCCGACACAAAGGTTTATCGACATCTTTCAGTTCTCATTTCACTCTTGTTATTCTTCATTGAACTCAGAGAAGAGAAAGAACTGTGTTAGAAGAAAAAAGACTTGAATGCCCTATTGTGCGACGCTGCCTGTTGAAACTTGTCTTCTTGCTGCTGCCGATGGTTTTATGGATTAGTTTTTGGATTGCGCAATCCACGATGATGGTTGGAAGGAAGAATCATTGCATTAGAGACTGTGCTGGTAGGAAGAGAGTGACGCATTCAGACACTTAAAGCACTCGGCAAGAAAGAAGAGGCTTTAGATCAGCTGATTTTGGAAGTGGCTACTGATCAGGGAAAATCCTAGTCAAATAATAAATTGCTTATTACCACAGTTCTCTGGAGCGACCGTTCAGGGCCTCAAAATTCACCAGCTCCAATTCTAACTGATTTGAAACCACATTACCTTATTTGAAACAATTCTGTCGAGTTTTTTTTCCAATTTAGCTATTTTTACATTTCAAAAAATTATGTGGTAAAAATAGCTAAGTTGAAAAGGACTTGACAGAATTGCTTGAAACAAAGTGTGTTAGATTTCTGATGACACCTAGGTTTCAAATCAGTTAGAATTGGAGCTGGTGAATTTAGGGTCCATGAACTGTCCTTTCAGAGATCTACTTGGAGACATCTAATTAATGTTGATATCAATCATTTACATAAAACTGCCTAATCATATGAAAATTAAAATGAAATCATTTATTGATTTTTTAGGTTTTGACGAGAATTTCTCCTATCGTGTGAGAGAGGATGTTCCCTAAAGGCAGACCAATAAAATAAATAAAAAACTTAAATTTGAATTTTATGACTGAGAAATTCAATGAGAATATATCTGAGTTGAATTTATTCCAGCAATGAAAATTACATGAATTAACTTTTCTCATTCCTTAAAGATTTCTTAAGATAAGTTAAGATTAAGAAGCCATTTAGGAATTTCAAATTATTAAAAACATTAATTTTGAAAGTTATCTGACTAACGAATTTTAGAAACTTTCTTTTGTGAATGAAAATATTGCCAAATACGATTCCACTTTGGAACTGCCTGCTGTCGAAAACAGCAAGCTTTTAAGAAAGGATAACTTTAATGGGAGCGTGTACAAATATTTGAGTAGCCCTAATTCTTTTAGGTTTACAAAGCTTCCTCAAGAAAATGTATTCTTACTTCTTAGCTTAGAAATTATCAAAACTTCCAACCATCTCAATGTTCATCTTGAAGCAATAAAATGCTACCAGTAAGTGTCTGTAAGACTAACACTGTTCCTAGATCGTCTGGAGGAAAATCAGAAAAAAAGAAAAGGAAAAAATCACAGCATAGAAACTAAGAACTAAGGATAAGTTGGTTTATAATGGTCGTGTTTGTAAATAGAATGGTAGCACATGAAAGGATATTCATCTGTGTGTCAGGCTTTTTTGCCCAAAAATTTTCAAAAACTCAGCCGATTTTTTGCGAAAACTGAACAAAACCACTGAAGTTCAGATGTTTGAAAATTTTAGAATTTGTGATATCTAAAATCGGGATAAAAAATTTAGTACAGTATCATTCATTTTTTGCTTAGTATAGCCTAAGAGCAACCAATTTCAGGTTGTGGAAAAAGTTACTTTATACCATTTTCAGTGAAAAAATGCTGTTTTAGTATGTTTTGCTAAAAAATCAGCAGTTTTGTTTATAAATGTGTATTCTCCAAAGACTTTCAGGAGTGTAGCCAATGGATATCAATATTTTACACTCCAGAAAGTCTGAAGGGATTTCGCAAATCACCAACCTCAGAATTTTTTGAAAAGCTGAGCAATTTATCTTCTAAAACCAACCCACTAATTCAAAAATTGAGCCCAAAAAATGAAAAACTCTCAATTACAAAATTATGGATTTTTTGACCAATCTTAAACGTGGAAACAAGCCTGTGGGTTATTGTAGGAAAACAGCTAAAAAGATGATGGTACACAGACGAAATGATCAGACTTTTTCCACTTGGATGATGTTACAATTTATATGATCATTTCCTGATCAGTGAGGAATTTGAATGATTAAAACTTTCTTTTTATTGAAAGAAGTTAGAAATTAAGAATTACTTTTGATGTTCTGAAATGACTTGGCGAAAGATGTGTAGATTTTTGAAAGATTTTGAAGTAATATCATTTTACGCCACTTAACGATATTAATATCCATAATTTAATTGATGTCCTTCCATAAAAGGGGTCAGTTCTAGGGTTTAAATTCAAAATCTTAATACAAAATTACAGCTAAATTAGTTTGGTGGAATGTTTTATCCAATTAAATGCTCATTCAAAATGTCATTATAAAATTTGAATGGAATTGGATGAAATAATCCACCCAACCAATTCAGCTATATTTCTGTATTATGATTTTGAATATACACTTTAACTCAGAACATCAATTTTGAGCTTGGACTCAGAGGGCTACAAAATATCAATTTATCTTCAATTCATCAGAGCAAATTTTGGCCTCAAAAATCTTGCCCAAGATTTCATGACCTTTTGCAAAGAAAACCTGTTGGTTATGTGATTTGACTCAAGTCTTTCACACGTACTAAACCAAAGTAGGAGGTGTATTACTGTATTTTGTATCAAGAAGAACCAAAATGAAATCGAATTTAAGAAATGGTCTGAGAGAAAGAACCAAGGTTACCATTGTACACAGTTGTTATGAGTTTATTTTCATTCTGTAATAGTTATTTTTATTTATGAGAGTTTCCATATTTCACTTGAAATTTTTACTTCAAAATTAAAAGAGACGAAATCTTATATATCACTAAGAGCATTTCTGTGAAAGAGCGTAGATGTTGAAAGATTTTGATTTTTCATTGAAGTGAACTTTTTGACTAATGTTCGGAAATCCTGTTTATTTTTGATGTACCATTCAAATCGCAAAGCAATGAATATTAAAAATTGACACTTTTATAGTAATGAGATGGCAGCAGTAAAAATCAAGAAGTTTTTTTTTTCATTTTGAGATAGTACGGTCTAGAAAATTTCTTTAGTGATAAATTTCACTTCTTTCGTGCCAATAAACAAAAACTACCTCAAAATATATCTTCTAAGCTATGTCAGAAAGTTTACTTCAATGAACAAAAACTACCTCAAAATATCTTCTAAGCTATGTCAGAAAGTTCACTTCAATGAAAAATCCAAAATCTGACCTTCCTTGTTGATCTGTCACTTCATTGAAGAACCAAAATAAAATCAAAATTAAGAAACATTGTTTGAGAGAGAGAAAAAGAGCCAAGGTTACCTTTGTCAGGCTTTTTTTGACGCCATTTTTAATACGGCCGAATTTGAGAAATTTCGTAAATGTCAGTTTTCGCAATTTTGAGGCTCAGTTTTTGAAAAAATTTCTCAGTTTTTGGAAAAATTTCTCAGTTTTTGAAAAAATGTTCTCAGTTTTACAAAAAAAATCTCAGTTTTTAAGAAAATTTCTTCAGTTTTCAGAAAAAAGTCCCAATTTTTCCAAAAATAGTCTAAAAAATCATAATTTTTGGAAGTTTTGTCAAAAATAAGGTAAAATTTTCCATTTTTTCACAAAAACATGGCAAAAACACCCCCTTTTTTACTCGTGGAAAAAACTTTAGAATTTTAAACTTTTCGTAAATCTCAGTTTTTGAAACTTTTTTCTCAGTTTTGCTATTTTTCTCAGTTTTTCAAAAAATTTCGCTCAGTTTTTGAACAAATTTTGTCAAAAAAAAAGCCTGACAATACTCTCTAATGGTCATTTGAATTTGATATTGCCTCCAAAAGACATTTCTATTTTTTATCCTAAAAAATGTTCTTTTACTTTGCAACTGATGGTATATAGTTAGAAAAAAACCAAATTAACATCCTTACCAATAAGGGTCTACCTTTAGGAGAGGTTCTGAGAATTTAACTTGAACAATTAAATGAAAATAAGGAAAATGAGTGAATTTTTAGGCCCACTTTTGAGTGAGAGTGAGACAGAGAAGATATTTTTGGACAGGGTCTGAAACTAGAGTTATTCTCGACTCTAAAAATTCCAATTAGAACATCACAAGTGCTATGCACCATTTGCAATTCGTGTATCAGAAACGGGAAGACATTTTCTTTCAATAAAATCAACGTGTTATTAATGAAATATGCATGGAAAGCTGTGTTTTATACATACAATCACCAGAACATCAACTCTAATAAGAACTTTCTGTCCGGCGAAACGTTTTTCCAAACAATATTGATCTTTAATTATAGACAATTTTTTCAAATAGTTTTTGGTTCATTTTGAAGAATAGTATTAAAAACTTTAAGTTCTATGTTTGTTTTTCAGTTTGAAACACGTTTAGACTTTTTAAATTATAATTTTTATCTGTTGAGGTAGAAACGATTTTCCATTTCTATTTGAAAACAAAATGAAGCTAGACCTAGCTCCAATTGGCTGGCTGGCTGACCAACGCATTTGGCAGAACTGACTGACTATTGAAAGAAAGGCTTTTCTTGAACATTAGAAAAAAATTTCGCAGATTTGAAGATTTTGGGCTCAGTTTAAAAAAATCTGTTTAAGAAAAGTTTTAGCTCAATTTTTAAAAGTTTCTAAAAAATTCTGAAATATATTTGTAACTAATGGTTTTGCAAGTTTTTCTCATTTGAATGAAAAAGCGGATACCAGTTTTGAATATTTTTGTAAAAAAAGCCTATTTAAAAGAATTCATTACCAGCTTCATCTAATATTTTCAAAAAATGAGAGGCAATTTGATGAAAGGGACATTTCGAGATACCTCTTATGTCATTGCTGTGAATGCTGATCGTCTATATGAGATTCAAAAATAACATGTGTCCACAAATGAATTAGGACGTTCATTTCTGGGGAAACTGTTGGTGTTGAGACCAAATGTTGTTAA
>JAOWAT010030348.1:0-11992 GCA_028571025.1 Longipedia americana | reverse complement strand
GTAATATTCTAAAATTTACTTATTGAAACTGCTTTTAGTTCCACATTTCACATTTGGAATCAATTTGGAATTGAAATTGAATCTGATTGCTCATTAAAGACAGACTATTCAAGCTTGAAGTTGCAATAGAGCAAAATCGAACGAATAGGAATCCGGATTTTCAAAAGAAACGAAAGAAAATTAAGTTATCTGCCAATAAGTGAAATTCTTCGATTTATTCTATCCAAAAAGTGAGACACATCGAGGGAAAAAAAATTAGATGCCTATTTACATCAAATGCTAACGATTTAGTCTTCCTCAATCAAGCGGCAATTTCAAAAGAGAAACTGTTTATTTATTTATTTTCAAGTTCTACTGGTTGAATGCGTGTTTATATATTTTGACACTGGGAATAACACTGTTCATGCATCAACCCGTCGATTACTAAGAGATTCAGAATGATCAAAGGAGAATTCTTTATCAATAACTGAAATACGAATACCAGGTTAAATTTCCAGGTAAAGCGTCAAAAAACAAGTCCCAAACAAAACTTAAAGAGGAATCCCAAAAGCATATGATGAAGAAAGTTTCCCCAAAAATTCTGGACGTACCACCCGTTGTTGTTTCTGATGATGATTAGAAGTAGTTGCCAATTTTTGATGACGATGAAGAGGAAGAAGCGGTATATAGACCACCCAATAATCGTCCTAAAGATGGCAACAGTGCTATCTTTAAAAGTCAAGAGGTAACGAAACTCTTTAGAAACATGAGATCCTCAGTATGATTCCTCTCTATATCACCCATATAAATTGCTTAGCATTCACGTGCGCCGAACTTCGCCCTTTTAAATTCGAATCTTAATGCATCATTGCTCTTAGTCAATTCAACATATTGAGACGTTGTAGCCAATTTAGAAGTCTTTGTTTCCATAATCATTATAATTGCTATAGTTATCTTTGCGTTTTTCTTTGTCGTTTTGGCTAAAAATTCAAAATACTAATGGGAATCCACTCTCCTGATAAAATTGACTCCAAAGTGCGGAAAAGTATAATTTTTGTAGTTCTTCAGCTTCAACTCATATGAAATCAATTATAAACATCAAAGACATCATTACATCTCAAAGTTCTAACTTTCATTTTCGGGTTCTTATTTTTATATTTTCCCTTCTTTCAAATCCAGGCGCTAGGAAAATATGTTATTCCCGTTAAACCAGACTATTTTTTGATGTTTTCCCACATTCTTACCCTTCCCGCCTCTATAAATGATCAAGACTGCCTTTTAGAGGGTTTCTCAAGGGATTGATTATGAAATTACTAGTTCTAGCAATAGAGATCTTTTTGATGAATCACTTGTTTTTTATTTTTCCATGCCCCAAAGGATTCACGCAGGTTTATTCCTAAGGTAGTTGCTTTTGTAAAATTACAAATTATACACCTCGGAAGTCTGAAAATTAAATTTCCATCATAAGAAAGCTGGGAGTGACTACAATGCTTTACGGCTCAATTTGTACAATAATTGTGAATTTTTGAACTAGTGCGGTTATTGGATTTCTTGGTTATGATATAAAGTTTAAGAACTACAAAAGTAAGATACCTGTTGCCAACTTGGCGTATTAAGTCTTTGATTTATGGTATTTGACCAAATTAGGCTATCCCATGCCCAAATAAGCTTGCCATGGGCGAAAACTCGCAAATTACTGTTATTTTGATTTTTCAAATTTTTTCAGATGCCATACTCCGATTACCCTCAATAATTGAAGTTTAAAATATTTTTTTGAACATACTTTTCTGGATAGATTCAGTTGGAATTCGCCCTTCTGGAAGAGATCTTTATCTCCAGATTTTTTATATCCACGGATTTTAGATGATTCAATTTACATCGAGATGTGTCCAAAGGCTGAGCAAGACAACAAAAGCCATGGCATCTTGCCTTTATGAAAACGCACAACTAACACTATAATTTCCAGTTGTTCGATGAGACCTTCGCAGCCTCTTCAATTACTAAAATATTCGACATGTGAATATACTTCTTCGTCGAGCAGCAGAAATTGACTTCAAGTTCAATCATAAAGAGTCAGAAAGGTTGTTTCATCCACTTTTAGAACCAAATTCAATCAGATTAGGTCAAGATTGATTAAAGTTGAGTGTTTTTTGATAATACTTTTTTTTTTGGATTTAATTATTATAGTTCCTATGCTAAATGACTATTTTGAGTCATGTAATATTACTACAGATCAATTTTAACCTCCATAAATAAATTCCTATATTCTTGATGAGAGTTCCGAATATTTCGTTTATTTTCATGTAATATCATCAAAAATGATTAAAATATGTTCCTATTGGTACAGGAAAAATACAATTGATTATTCATTCAAATTTATTATTTTGACTTTTAACTAAATCCACCCTCAGGAACTATGGATACCAAAGCTGTAACCGAGCTGACTGAAAAAGTTCCTTCGTAGTGTGAGTCGGAGCGGTCCTCTCAGAAAAAGAAGAAGCTAATCCGTAAATGTGCGCCTCGTAAAAAAGTAACAAAAATTGTTCATAATTTTGTTGTTCATTACAAGAAACCCAACGGTTAAAACGGAATGATGACTCACAGAAAAATTATAGAAACTACTGTGGAAAATAGCGAGGCAATTTCACAAATGGCAGCTAGTAATGCTGAAAAACATTCTAAAGAAATAATTCAGGGTCATTACCAGGAGTTACTACTAAGAAACTTGAGTAGTTCATTCAATAAGTGCGGTTCGGCTCCTAAGTTTGACTGTGCAGCATTGATGAACCTCCTCAGTTACCCTCAGCTGCATAGCTCCCAGTTCTGAAGTTATCAGCCATTTGATCTCATCCTTAAATCTTAGACTTTGTTGATCAGTGTTTTGAACAAAAAGCCCTCTTAAAGATCTTTTTGTCTTTTTCGAGAAAAAATTAGTTAATTCATATTTTTTTTTACTATTTCAACCATTTTTAGAATATTGACGCACGCTTAAACAAAAGAAAATATGTTGGGATCTCATTTTGTTTGAAGCGAACATGAACTGCATGAAAGAGAAACTAGGAATCATAAATTTTCACTGCTATTAATCTTAAGGTGATTTAAATCATGACCTATTTTCCTGTCTGTAAGGGTTGAGCTGCAAATTCATCATTTGCTAGTACGAGGGAGCTAAAATTCCACCCATAATTGGGACAGGCATTGGGTGAACCTGGGGCTAAGGATTTATTTTCTCTTCAGTGGGCTTTGAGGTATCGGCAATAACCTATCGAGGTTATTTTTTTTCTTAGTCGTTAGCAAACTGCTTGTTATGAAGCTCTTCTCCCTCAGGATTGTGCTTGACTTCATCTGAGTTAATATTAACACTTTTTACCTTTTTCATTGACTCTGGGTGCTTAAATTGGAGCATATTTTCTTGGACGACCCCTCTTTCTTTTGCCCGAGCTTTAATCATTGTTTTCAGCTTTTATGAGTTATCTTTTTGGTGGCTCAGGGCGAGGCTAGCCATCAGGTCTGACTTTGGGGGGTCTACCTCTCTTTCTTCCCGGCACTTTTTCAGCAACGACGGGCTATTAATCAAGTTTATTGGGATTTAGTGGAGGGCGACCTCTTCCTCTTCCTTTTCCTCTCTTTTTGGACTTACTACCTTTCTTTCTCCCCCTCTTCCCCGGGTAGGACTCTGTAAGATCAAAATCACTATCGAACTCGTCCCGTCCTGAACTTGACTGGACATAATCTTCCTTGTCGGATGAGTCCTCTTCATTATAATCAAAAACAGAGTCACTAGAATCGGAGGGAGCACGTTTTTTTCCCCTCTTGCCCTTGGGTTTGCTTCCATCGTTGATTTATTCTTTGTTTTTTGGTTTGACCTTAACACCGAGATAGTTGTTAACTTGTTTTTCGATGAGGTTGGTATCGTCAACTTTGACTTTTCCTTATATCAGATCCTGTATGCGGGTACCACGTACCTTCCGAAATTCCATATTCTGGATGGCGGGGATGATGGGTTCTGATGACCCCGAATTTGAATTTTAAACGCCCTCTGCATCGTTTTAACATTAATCTAAATGTTAATCTTATGATAAGGGACGGTTTTCACCAGCTTCGTCATTAATAACCTAATGCTCAGAATTCTTGTCTACCTCATTTCTATCAGCAATTCGCTCGCTGACCTGCTAATTTTAGCCGTTCTAAACATCCATTCGGTTGGCAACAGACTATCTATTAGGGTGGTCAGAATTTATAAATTGGTCAATATTCTACCTTAACTAATCGCCCGTTTTAAGAAGTGGCTGGCCAGCTTGTTCTCCAGGCAAAGGTTAATTCGAAGCGTCATCACCGGGGATGCCATGATCATCGATCAATAATTAATCTTACTTTGATTTTTCATCATTTTGACGTTAGCCTTTCTTTGGGGATTTTGTGATTTTTTTCTCTTTAGTGAGGGGAGTTACTTCTTTTGCCTATTTTTCTTCCTTCCGAGGCATTTTTTAAGTAATTAATGAGTAAGAATCAATTATCAAATATAAATAAATTTAAACAGAGCGGAAGCTCTCTCCTTTGCTTGGTTGAAGTTAGAACTTCGTCCTGAACGTGCTATAAATTTCTGAGTTTTAATATTTTTTATTTTTTCGAAGTCACTACTTTGCCACTAAAAATTCACGCAAACTCCTTCAGATATTTAAAATTATTGTTTGATAAGGAAATCAGAAATATAATTTTTCCAAATAATAGCGCTTGACCATCATTTTCACAGCATTTTAATAAATATCAATTGTTATTTGATAATCCAGCGTCACTTGATATAAATGCTGTTGACCGTGCGGAATTTGACGAGAAATTCTTTCTCTACAATCAGACACATTCGAGGAAGTAATAATAACGCGAAATAGAACCCGAAAATACCTCTTCTCAGGCGGTTCAATTGAGAGGCATCCATATTAAGGCAACAACTGAGGATGCACCAAATATGATCTTTATTCCTGAAATTTTCGATCAGGCAGAGAACTGGCTCCAGTTTTTTACAAACCCAGCCCATAGAGTAAATAATAAGAGGATAGTAGATTCTATAAGAAAGAAATATTTACATTTTGTACGCAAGAAATTTCGGAAATTCAGATCGATGCGAGGACATAGACTACCAAGATATGGCAGGTTTTATTTAGTAATATCGGTAGATGACGTCATGAGATTCATGTATCAGAATAAAATCTCGATGGCTACCATCGCTGGCCATGGCATCGGTGGAAAAGTTGCATTGGCAACCGGATGCTATCATCACGAAAAGGTCACTGGCATAATTGGCATCGATAGTACTCCCATGAACCAATACTACTTTGAATCCAACGCCTAGCTCAGAGGGTACCTGTAGCATGTGAGGGATATCAAGCTCTTAAGACCCTTCGGTGCGATCTCTCACGAACTTAAAAGGATCGTTAAGTGTCCAAAATGGAGAAGTTTGTTAGAAAGCAATCTAGTAAGAGGTGATAAAGGTGGGTATGAGTGGAATTTCAACATGGAGGCAGTATGGAACAATTTAAGGAGAGATTCACCTTCTTCCTTATTAAACTGGAGCTCAACCACGGGTCTTTACCCAGGCCGATCCATGTTTGTTTTTCCGGAGTACTCCCGATATGTTCACCTAGGGACAAACACCCTTCCGATGATGAAGTCCTGTCCTCAGCTCCATGGATGGAATGAAGGCATTTCATCGGTTCAGGGAGATTAGAATCCCCAAAGTAAAATTTAATCTATGATAGACCATTGGATTTACGAAGATACCGAATAGACTCAAATTTCCTACGCTTTTAGGATTAGACAGTTTCTGAAACACTATGACGGTGTTCATGTTCTCCTTAAAAACAGATAGGAAGTCGGAAGCACAACCATCCCAGACATTGCAAATGCAAGGAATCCCAGGGACGATTTCCCAGGGTAGTATCAACCAGCTCACTACTATCATAACTGGCGTTTCAATAACGTCTACAAAAACTGATGAGACTAGATAAAATTTACCATTCCTTTCCTCATATTCCGCGTAATTAATACCGTATCAATGCATATTTGAGTAAAGAATATTGGTATTGGAGATTATGTTTATCATTATCACTCTTCAAGAAGTTTGGCATCGACTCCGTCTTTCCATTACGATTCCACTTGCTTTCCCTAGGCGTCAACAACGAATCCTTTCCCATTAGGTAACCCTTGTTTCCAATCCCCGCTGTACGCGATGGAATTGTCTTCATTATAAATAGTTCCTTTCCCTTCTTTATATCCCTTGACGTAGTCCCCTTCATATCTAATATTATTCTTGAAATAGTAGGATCCTTTTCCGTGTTTATCTCCGCTCAAGAATTATCCTTCATACCTACCCTTGATTTCCTGGAGTTTTGCTGAATTTACTTATATCATTACCTTTTCCAGTGAATTTACCGTCTGAATCGAATTTTCCCTCGTAGATGTACTCATAAACATCGTTATTTGGGACAGTGTCCCACTTCAGAATCCCCTATTCTCTTACACCATTGGTATAGCTTCCTTAGTACGCATGTTTACGACCTTTTTCAATGCCATGTCCATGGAAGGTATTGTTTTTGAATCCCCCTGTGTATTCGAGATCGTCAGAGTAGAAACGACCTTTGTTGCAGTCAGCAATGTTGTTCTTGAACTCACCCTAGTAGAATGAGCCGTTTTTGAAGATGTACTTGCCAGGACCGTTCGCCTTTCCTGATTAGAACTTTCCGATAAAGAGAGATCCATCTGCTTTATAATTCTTCCCATATCCGTCTGGCCTTCCCTTCTAGTCCAGATTTCCCTAAAAGATATCAGCTCCGAAAGCTTTAGTTTTATATTTGGTAGGCAGTTTATCCATGAAAAGTTCTGATTTAATTTAGTTTGTTTACTGTTAGCAGCAAGGTGATCCTTTATTTCATCTGAAAGTTAAGGGACCTAGCATTTCGATGCGGAAATAATTGACGATGGCTTCTGGATGTTGGATGAGTTTTGCTTAGTAATTTAGACTTGAGGGTGCTGCTGAAGTTCAGACCCCTTTGTGTCATCACAGCATAGCTAATTCCCCATAAGAAGTTCAATCTATTGATTTAAATAACAATAGGCTGTTTGATTATTTTTGACAAAATAAACATCAATAAAATATACAAGCTACCTTTCGATGCAGTCTAAAAATAAAAGATCTGGTGACATTCCTTTCTTTGATTGCGTTCAGTCAGAGAAAGAAGTCAGTTCCCAAATTTTAAAGAATATAAATAATCTCGGTTCATTCAAATATTGGCATCAGTAGTAACCCCCCATTGTTTCCAACTCCTTGAGCTTTTTTTTGATCAGATAATCATTAAAAAAACCTTCTCGGCAGATAGCAATTTTTTCTGATGGCATTCGAAATCACGATTAAAGCACCCATCGACTGATTACAATAAAAAAATCCGATCTAAACTGACCCAGAGCGTGAGATTAACAAATGATAGAGAAAATAACAGATCAGTTGTCAAATATAAAAATCATACTGTACATTTAAATCTTCGAGCAACTTAATTCCATTTATAATAACTAGAAAATGCAATCCACACCACCACTTTGCATTGATAGTTCAGAAATATTCGTGTAATCAAGCATTTTCTCGCGGAAAGAACCTCCATTCATACAGAAAGAATCATCAGCAACTCAAACTGTGATCAACCCCTTCCGTTTGGACTACATGATGGTCAGGATTAATGTTTTGGCAGACAAACTCATCCAAAAAGCAGATGAAATCACCCCTAAAACTTGCTAATGCCCTCCAAAGAATGAAAAGAGGAAGAGCTTTCCCACTATAATCGATTTTTTCGACAGCAACTAGTCTTTGAATGGGATTCTGGGAAGGAAAGACATCATTGATCCATCTGACAGGCAATCCAGCTGGAATCTCTGTGAAAAAGTCTGCAAAGAAGAAAAAGTTAACTACGATTAGGAAGAGATTTAGTTGGAGAAAGTGCTTGATGAAGAAGCTCTCATGCTGGTTCCTTAGGAGGATCGGGACAAAATAACCAAAATTATCGTTAGGTAATAATAACGACAAAAATACATCAAAGCCGCCAAGCAAACGTTTTAGCTATTTACCCATTGTAAAATCTATTTTAATAATAGTCAAGCACATCAGAGACCTAAATCAAGTCAAGACCGAGCATCCTTTCCAGCAGCAGAGGGCACAAGAATCAGAAGTCAAATAAGAAAAAGTCAATGTCTGCACAATGACAAAAGAACAGGTAATAAAAATCTTACGAGGAAATTAGGAAAGAAGGAGAATTCCAACCAAGGTTAAATAGTTTTACGTAGAACAGTTTATCGATTAGAACACCGAGTCTAATCTTTCGTCAATCTTGGGGAAGCTAAAAATTCAAAAGAAAGTGTTTTTTGGTTGGGTGAAAAAGTATTAATTAAATCAGAAGGAGAAGCAACTTGTTGAAGTTGTCAGATAAGCTTGGATAGCCAAGAAAAAAGAAACTTCTTCAAGCAACTGTTATGAAAAGTTTCTTGGGTAGGGAAAGTTCACCATCCCAGAGTTTAAGTAGCTGGCCAGACAAATTTATCGAAGCAAGAACTTTGCTATTACAAACAGATGGTGTATGGGTTTCATTCAGAGGAATAAACTTCAATTAATTTGTGAAACTGAGTAAACTCCTTGATTTTAACTGTTCTTTGTTGCATCTGCTGACATTTCTTTCACTTTTTTACATTTTTGCACTAATTTAAAGTGGATGAGATCTTTGGGATGGATTTAGTCTACAATAGTCGAGCATTTAGTCGATGAAACTAGAGACCAGAATATCTATTCTTTTTTCTTATATAATTATTTGCCAGGGTTAAATTTCGATTACCGGGGGATTTTAACAATTTATTCTTACCTTAAAGTAATACGATTGTTGATGGTTAAAAAACTGATCAAATAGTCTGTGGAGTTGTCATCAACTGATTTGGTAGGTACGACACCAGTTTCGAACACTATAAACGACTTGTTGGTCACTTAAAATTCGAAAGGGTCATATCAAAGACAATCAACTTTGGGCTCAAATAGTCACAAATGGTCAAAGAGAGAAACAGAATATTTTTACCAGTTATTAGGAAGATATGGGACTGATTTCTCGATAATGGCGGCTAACTATCATAGTTCGTATCTAAGTTGTGATAAAAAACATAGAAAGAATAGAAGCAAAAAAGAACTTCTTAACAAGTATAAAAAAGAATAGAAGCATCACTGGGAAAGGATCAGCAGCGTTTTTTAATCCTCTTGGAAACAAAAAACATTTGGAGATGATAAATAGCACATAAAAAAAAACGACAGCTCAAAGCACCGCTTCGACCAGGGTTCCTAAAAAGAGAATTAACAGATTTCTCCTTAGAAAATTGATATATGTTTGACAAAAAACTGTTCGACCTCGGTTTCTTAGAGAGACTCCATGAGTATCGAGTAATCTTCACCCTAAAATTTCTACCGGTACAATTTTTCTGAGGAGGAAATTCTATTACAACCCGTCCAAACTTGAAGAGAGAGGGAAAAGTTGCTAAATCCATGTAATTTTCTGTGATGTATATATTTAAATATTTTTTTCGTATATCGGTCATCACGTTTATTATTCTTTGGGCTTCCTAAATTTAAATACAAAAATTCGAAATATAGATGTCATTCGTAGCAAGATCAATCACGATCGACTAACTGCAGTTCAACCAGGTTGAGAGAGGAACCATCATGATTTTCGCTCTCGGAATTATTGTCACGGTTTTTAACGTTGGGATACAGTTTTGCCGAGGGACATTGGACAAGAATCTGACGACTTAGGAAAATCAGGGAAAGTATGTGGATGAAAAACAGAATCAAATTTCTGCCGAAAATTCTAATGATGAGCTGCAGAAAGATGCTAAAACCGTTCAAATATAAGTGAACAAAATTGGAATGGTCTCTAAGAGCAGAGTCAAAGAAGCCAAAGAAGTCAAAGAAGTCAAAGAAACCAAAGAAGCCAATCAAGATTCCCCCAACCCTCCTAAAGTTGCTGAAGAGGAAGAATAAGAGGGAAAATGCGACAAACTTCAGAAAATATTGAATGTGTTAAACTTTACTTGGCCATATTTGTCTTTATGGCTTTTTAACTTTATTCTCGGAACGAATAAACCTTTTTCGTTCACTCTGTTCTTTTTGATATTCATTCCGATGATCCTTTTCGGGGTTGTCAGAGTGCACAGACACTATTTTGAGAATAAGATCGTTTGGATATTGCTGGAGACACTTTGGATATTGGCGACTCTTTTCTGGGCTCTCAACTATTGGACAATCATCCAAAAAGAGCCATATCCATACTCCCTCTTCAACTGATCTGCATACACTAAATCATTATGAAATATTTGTCTTTGAAAATAGTTTACGCTGAAGCAGGAAGTATAATTCCAATCTATTATGAATCACATATCATCATCGAAATCGAGCAACCCCATGAGTTCGGTAGTATCAAGTTGATCTTCCTTGTTTTCTTAGACGTTCATTTTCATGTCTGGATAAGTTATTGCTTTTTGGGTCTCGTGATAAAGTCCAAGGCAGTACTGAATTCTCTTGTTAAGTGCAGTTTGAGGTTCGTTAGTGACGTAGATGTTTCGATCCCCTTCGATCCTTAGAACCTGGCTTTGATGGTCGATCTACCCGTTCAGGATCCCGTCTCTCAGAGCTTTAGCAACGATAAACTCTACATCCTCTTCATTGATATTGAGCTTTGTGCTGATGTCTTTAAGAGAAATCTTGGAATAGGATAGATATATTTTTCTGAGTCCGATCCGGATAACGATTTGGTTCAACCTCAGAATCATCGAGTAAAGGCTGTCTTTCTGGAAAGTTTAGCGATATTTGGCAACCAGTTTGTCAAAGTCAGCGAGTGATCCTTCCAAGACTGCTTGAATCAGTTTATAATAAGGATAGGCATTCGTGAAAATCAGTTCGTCCGAGAAGATTTACCTGTTTGGGACCTATCCAAGAAGGAGCTAAACTACAATGGCAATTTTTTGGCACCTAATTTTGAAACCTTTTGCATTATCTGGACTCTTTCTGATAGCCTGATTCAATCTGTTAAGGGCATCACTATATTATCTTCTTACTGCCTTCACTCTTCCAGTGTAAAGCAGATATTTGCAGAACTAGTTGTTGGACTTGGTCTATGGGAAAGAAGTTTTCTATATCAGATTATGGGCCGACTCTATCTGATTGTTAGCGAGATAGTCTCTCAGAAGTAAGTTGAGCAAGGTAGCCTGACCCATTTAATCTATCCTTACACAGCATCTGTTGTATGATTCCAGAAGATATTATCTTATCGAAGGGAGCGTGTTGTTTTTCTCGTGAATCCGGAAAAAGTAGAAGTAGAGGATGGCGCTATAATTATCTAGTGATCGACGATTGGCGCTTACAATCTTCTAGAGGAGCTCCTTCACGAGAGTCAGACATTCATGATGTCTTTGTTCTCTCCACCAGACTAATACCAAAAGGATTTTAAGAAAGACTTCAAGTTATAAAACTTTACTGATTTTCCCCAGCAGTCCTTTGGTTATTTAGAAGTTTTCCTTGAATTATTCTTTAAATCCCTTGCATCGTTTAAGAAGCTAGCGGTCGCATTAGATGTTGGTTATGTGGAAAATCTTGATTAAGTGATGGGGTTGAATCACATTTCTGTACTTTCGGACAAGTCTGGTGAGTTTTGATACGGTTCGAGTCTCTTTGTTTGTCACTGCTCTGTCGAGAATTGTCAGGGTTTCTCTGATTTCTAAGTTATTCAAAGATTACCGATCAGAAGGGTGTGAACTGGTTGTTCGGATTGTTAAGCTTTCTCAGCCTTATCCTGCTGTTCTGGTTTTTATACTTTGTCTGATTTTTCGACTTACATTTTCAAAATATTTTTAAATTTTACTTTTTGATTTTTATGAATATCAATCAAATATATCAAATATCAAAATTTTTTTAATATTTTACTAATTTTAGAGAGTTATA
>JAOWAT010030237.1:0-11994 GCA_028571025.1 Longipedia americana | reverse complement strand
CCTCTGTTATCATATAAGAGCTCAGTTCGGGACTATAAAAGTGTTTGAATCTCTATTTGCGTTTGAATCTCTATTTATATTTGAATCTCAATTAGAGTTCAAACACTATTAGCTGTTCAAACGAAAATAGAGATTGTCTAATCCACCCCACCCCCTCCGTGGGGGATTCAAAAAATGTTATATAATATTTTCAAAAATTCGATCATTTTGAACATTTTTCAAAATCATTGAAAAATTGGCTCATCCCACGAGGAGTTCAAAAAAATTTTTCGTATTGTCTAAAATTGGAAGGTTTTAAGCACTTTTCAAAGAATTTTAAAACGAGAAATATTGCTATACTTGTTCAATCTCTATCATTGTTAATGGTGTTTGAACGAGATTAAGCTCTAATCTCATTTGAATCTCTATTATAGATTGAAACACCATTATCAAACTCTATCGAAATTATTAATCTCGTCCCGAACTGTGCTGAGAATTATGTTTTTTCTTCATAGTATTGGGACTGAACACCAATGCAGGCGCTTATACCAATGGAACGGGAGTAGACTGTTACGACATTCCAGATGTTTTAGACGCCGATCCTTCAATGGACTATCTGGAGATTTTGGGCGGTTACACAACCTCGACTGACGCTGGGGGCACGGTTACCACTGTGCCTAATGCACAATATTGTGGCGTTTTTGATGGGACGACAAATATTCTTCCTCCAATAACAAGTAAGCTATTGGGACGAGAACAAGAACAAGAATAAGAACAAGAACAAGAACAAGAACAAGAACAAGAACAAGAACAAGAACTAGAACGAACACACAGAAAAAAGTTTTTTCATTATATCAAATTTTCAGGTCGCTCTGGGCACCTAAAGTTTACTTCAACGTAATATTTGTACCTTATTATGTCACTTTTGTCACTTTTTGTACCTCCATTGAAGTAAACTTTGTGGGTCCTGAGCAATCTGAGAACTTGATAAAATGAAAAAATATTTAATTATCAATCATCTTTAGGGCAAAATCTTGTATTTACAATGGTCCCCTCTTGGTTTTCAGGCTTTTTGCCCAATTTTTAGAAGTGCCCATTTTCTAAAAAATATATATTTTTGAGTTTTGACGTTTTTGGAGCTGAGTTTCCGAAAATTTCCCCCAAATATGCCTAAAATTAGCAATTTGCGGCCAAAAATGCCCAGTTTTTGACATATTTTGGGAGTTTCAGGAAAGATCCTCTGAGCTTCATGAAAATTTGGGCTGAGTTTCGCAAAAATTTTGGCAAAATAATCCTGGTTTTGGACAATTTATTTCTGGTCCGCCCCGTAGTAAGTTAATAACACCTTCACTTCTTTTTCCTCATTCCAGCTTCCTTCTCCGGTCCGACTGTCCTCCACGTGCACACAGATGGCGCTTTTAAGGGTCCCGGCGGCGGAGGAGAAATTGAAAACCCGACTCAAGCGGCAACGTTATTGGCACAGTTTGTGGAAAGGGGTTTCAAATTGTCTTATTCGCTCACGAATAGTTGTCCTGTTACTTAGCCTTACCTGAAATAAAATTTAATTGTGATCTTATTTTTGTGGTGTCAACATACTTCAATAATTTTGTTTTTAATCTGAAGATGCAAATGTAAAACTTGTGAATTATATATAATTGGTATAGATACAAAATGAAGCCTTGATTTTAGATCCAAACAATTTAATGGGATAGCTCTTTGATATTCGACTCTTCAAACAAAAATTAGCCAAAGTGATCCATTTACCCGTGTACCAAGGGCCAAATTTTGGTTCATATGAAGCAGAATGGGTTGATATTTAATGCTATGAGTGTGGCTTTGGTCAAAAATCCTTATTATCTTATCTTATGTAGTAATATTTTGCAGTTTGTTCCTTTTTTAAGCTTTCAAAATCAAAATTTTTGGCAATAATTTGAAAAATATGCAAAAAATAAGCAATGTTGTAGAATTTTATATCCAAATCCTGAAAACTGAAGTAAAAACATACACTTTGTGCAAAATCAAATCTTCATTTGGACAATTTTGACCGGTAAAATGGAATGCCATACATGAATGGTATGTTATCATTCTATTTCTACAGGATTATAAATCTAGAATATTTTTGGAAGGATTGAAATTAACATATTTTTCTAAAAATATTGTTAGTACAATTACATTTTAGTGACAGGAGTTTTATTGCCAAATATTTACTCAATAAAAAGTCATGTCGGCAGCCAGACATAAAAGCTGGGTGTAAATATTTAATGCACTCAATAAATTCTATTCTATGACTTACACAAATTAACAAGAAAGTCCTAAAATTTTTAAATGTTTCAATTTCAAATGCAAATATTATGCAAACAGTATTATTTACATTTATTAAGGAAAACTAAAAGGATTGCTTTTTTGGATGAAGTTAATCCTACTGATACCGAGCTCTTTGTGATAATTTAGTGTAGAAAAGAGCCATTTATGAAGCAAACTCCATTTATGAAGCAAGTTTGCTTCATGAAGCGCCCTTGTCTATAGAGGATGAACGGCCGTTCTTAATAAACTTTACTGAATACAAGGGAGCAGAAATGAAAACTTTTACTCCAAGAAGTGACCAAATTTTACTTGCAGCAGGAGTTTTTAGCAAAAATTTTACTAGAACTGAGCTCCGATTTTTTTCAAAACTGAGAATTTTTGTAAAACTGAGAAATACAAAATTTCTGTATTTCAGAACTCTTATGTGGTAAAATTTCGAAAAATTTGACAAAAACTAAAATATTTGAAAACCTCAGGCCAATTTTTTCAAAACTGAAATTTTTTTTCCAAAACTGAGCAATTTTTTTCATAAACTTAGCCAGAAAATACGCTAAAACTGAGAAATGCGAAATTTGTAGAAATTTTAGACGGTGTCAAAGAAGCCTGTATAGACCTAACGATAACCCCCATACACGAGGTCGAAAAAACCTGTATAGACCTAAAGATATCCCACATACCCATCAGAAAAAAGTAAAGTAATCAAAAATTGAATCTGATGGTTTTAGAGAAATTAGCAGCCAAAGTTTGCAAAAAAAATCCTAGACCTGCAGGGTTAAGTTGGCGAAAAAGCTTGACATTCTGTATGAGTAACGGATTTGCAAAAGTATAAAAAGGACAATTTTGATTTAAATTTTACTCATTTTCCTTACATCACATAAACATGCTTCCTGCAAAAGTTTCTCCCTCTTTTGCAGTCTTATTGATTTTTGGATGGTCAAATTTTGTCCATTCTAACCCGGCACTTAGGGTTCGGGAGAACATCCCGGTCCTCAATGGCAAGAAAATTGTATCTCTTGGAGAGCTGTATGATGCTCGGTAAGTGGTTTTCCTTTTCCATTGTAGCAATCTGAGATTGAGTCTCTGAGGATTATAATTTGACACATAAGTTTTATTTAGGAAAATTTCCATTAAATTGATTAAGATGATTTTTTAGAAAACTCAGGTCAAATCTTCGGGTAACAAAGCAAAATTTTTACAAACTCAGCTCCTGAAAGTGCAAAAATAAGAAATACGAAATTTCTAGTTAAGAGTCCAAAAGGTGTCAAGAAGAAAGCTTGAAAGTCAAAGACAAATACGGATCTCAAGAGTAGCAAAGTCAGGTCATTTGGTCCCTTTTTATTTCCCTTTGAGACCCCTTATTCTCCTCTATGACTAAGGCTATAAAAACCCACTTCAATGAAAAATCAATGTTTTCAAATTCAACCAACTAGCCCCTAGTTCTTTTTCATATGCCAAAAGATCACCTTGTATTTAAATGGAATTTCATTTTTCGTCATAACGGATTGACGACAGGTACGTCGTCGATAGAAGCAATGTGTAATTTTTGGGTCATTTTACTGCATAGGAAGATGGTACTGTTGTGAACCAATGAAAGCAAAAAGTAAGATTAATTACAGGGTGATCTTTTGATACATGGAAGAGAATTTAGGCCTCGTTTGGAAAATTCAACATCTTTCGACTTTTTTATATTTTTACTATGACATCACTTCTTAGGTTTGCCTTATACAAATACTTTGTACTGTACAATTGCAAAAAGGGGATCCTTATAAAATGGTCTCCTTTTGGAGAGCTCTAGATCAAACCCAAAAGAAAATTGCATTTATAAAGCAAATTTTTTATGATGCAGACAGGCCAGGAGAACAACTTTTATGAGTCATGTAAATTTTTATGTAATAAAACTTTTGGGTATTATATTCACTGCTCAATTTTTGGGCATAATTACCCGAAAGTTGTTTGATATAAAAATTAACATGACCCATTAATAAAAGTTGTTCTGGCCTGTCTACATCATATAAAACTTACTTCATTAATGCAATTATCTTTTGAGTCTGATCTAGAGCTCTTCAAAAAGAGTTAATTTTTTAAGGATCCCATTTTTGCTGAGAATATATCCCCTTGTTGCAAATTGTATGGCATTAATAAAGCTATAAAATACTACTATTTCGTCCTTATGAACTTGTCCCATAAAACTTGGCTCAACCTAGACTTGATCCTAGGTGTCCCATTGAACTTGCTTTAACAGGTAAAAATGTGCATGGAATTTCCAGGAGCATACATTATGTCCATAATAAAAATTCCTGTTGAGCCAAATTCCATGGGATACCAGGCTTTTTTTGCCCGATTTTTAGAAGTGCCCATTTTCTAAAAATTTTATATTTTTGAGTTTTGACGTTTTTAGAGCTGAGTTTCCGAAAAATTTCCCCAAAATATGCCTAAAATTAGCAATTTTCGGCCAAAAATTCCCAGTTTTTCGACATTTTTTGTGAGTTTTGGCAAAATTACGCTGAGTTTCGCGAAAATTTTGGCAAAAAAAAGCCTGGATACATATATAAACAAACATATGTCAGTTAAGCCAAGTTTGATGCAATGGGACAATGGGATTTCTTTCGGTTGAGCCAAGTTGATTGGGATGGATTAGTACATTAAATCGACCACACTGTTAAAAAAAGCGTCAACAGTAAATGTGGTCAGACTATAGTTGCATTTAACACTCAACATTTGAGGATGTTTTAAACATGCAAGTTAGGCAAGTATATCAAGTTTTCAAACTTAGTCACTTACTGAGTCAACAAATAATAGCACAACCAAGGTTCTGTGTTTTCTAATAATAACAAAATTTTCCTCAGTTCTTCAATTCTACAGTTTTTCAATGCTAACATGGTCAGACCATGTTTGCATTTAAAATGTGCTGTCAATGTCATAAAACATGAAAATGATTCAAGTTCACAAACTTGGTCATAATCTAAGTCATCAAATAATTACACAGCAAGGTCCTTTGTTTTGACCATAGAACATGGTTTCTCTTTTAACAGTGCATTCTGAATTCAATCTTTTTACAGACATGATAGCTTCATGACTCCATTGAACCTCTGGAGTACCCAGACCATTGAAAGCAACAAGATCACGGCCCAAGCTGAATATTCCAAAACAGATTTCACAGCGTCAGAAGAAGTTCTTGATCGATTGGATTTAATTTCAATTGATGCTTCTTTGAAACTCAGTTTCATGGGAGGCCTCATACAAGTAAGCAAAAAATGGTTATAAGATACAGAAATTAGCTACAACAGCAATTTTGAAATCTCCTTGGCACTATTCAGCCAAAACTCTTTTGCTATTTTTTTTCATATTTTCATGAAATAAACTAGGAACCATCAGTTTTCAACTGATAATTAAATATGTGTATAAAAAAAACACCAAGGACATGCCAAAAGTTTGCTTTGAAATTTAATTATCGACAACATCATGACAATAATTATATTTGTGTATAGCTCTTTTGCAGGACATTTTTTTCATGCCCCATTGCTTGGTAGGTATTTACAATTCTTCTAGGAATAACCCCCTTGAGCATAGCCATCATGGCAGGTTCCAAGCCCCCTTTTTGCTTAAGATTCCCCTATAACCCAGGAGACACTGAAAGACTCAAAGGAAAACTCCTGTGACCATGTAAGACATGAGCTGCTTTCAAACATATGTTAAAGGCTGGAATTATCCAATTTAATCCAACTTATTCTAATGAACCTTTTCCCTAGAGGTGGAAGATGTTTATGGGTCTGAACCATTCTCACCAACATGATCATTAATAGTGCTTCTCCTCCCCCTGTTGCAGTTCAGGGGTGTGATATGCCTTAGCCATTATGCTAAGGAGTCCCATTACAACATTACAACTTTACAATGATTTTAGGTGACAGGAAGTGCAGAATATCTACATGATGAAAAATTGGAAGAAAATCGGGTACGAATGACACTGAGCTACATGTCAACTGTAAGAAGTGAGAAGATGCCATTTGATGTCCCTGTTGAAAACACTGCATTATGTAATATGGTTCATGATGGCCAAGAATACAAGCCAACCCACGTTGTCACTGAAGTTACTTACGGTTTGAATGGATACATGCTCTTTGAAAAGGATTTCAGGTCTCAAGATGAAAAGAAAAAAATTGCAGGTATTTACTTTGTTTGAATGGGTCAAATCCTATGATAATAAAGCAAAATAAAAAAAACTGTATCAAGCAAACAAGAAAATCAAAACTTAATTGTGACCATAAATCAATGTGAAACTAAAAGTGAAGCAATCGGGTAAAAGTCTCTAGATCTGAAGTAGAATTGCGGATTGGTATAACCGGGGGAGATCTTGTGAACATTGGTTGAATGCCACACTCCCAGTCCTTGTCACTCAGACTGGCCAAGTCCTTTTAATAAGTTTTAAGGACACCTATCACACTAGCTTTAGGTCATAGCCACACCCCCAGCTTTATTCAGTCAGAAATTGCTTTTTTGACAGGATTTGTCTCATAAGAATAACCCTAACAAACATTTTTGTTCTTTTTAAGGCTCCTTGTCTGTGGTTGTGAAAGCTATTCCACAATTTCAAGTAGAGGGAAGTGCTAGCCTCGAATTTTCAGAAAAAGAAAAAGAAGTCAAAAAATCAATGTCACTCACATTTTATGGTGACACCATCATTAATGAACCTCCAACCACATTTGAAGATGCTGTTGCAGTTTATAAAAGGTTGCCTTCTATTGCCAAACATAGCAATAGCACTGTGGCTTTCACTCTAACGCCTATTACACTTTATTGTAGAGAACAGGAGGCAATACTTGTAGCAATTTCCAATCAAAATGTTGAACAAGTGGCAAGGATGCAAACGGATTTCAACCAGATTGAGAGAAAAATAAGAACACAATTGGGGTCAATAGTAGCTTCCAGTTATCCAAGGTACAATGCAATACTGTCTACACTACAGAGCAATTTCAAAACATTCAAAAATCAAATCAATCGGGGGATTCAAACAGTTCTACCACATATTAGAGGTGGTGGTGCTGCTGAAAAAGAGTTAACTAATATTATCATGAACTATACAAAGTCACCTTATCACAAAACACATATGTTTAATTTTCTTGGAGTTCGACAAAGAGAAATTGAAACCATTACACATATAATTGAAAAGAAAGAGGGTATGTCTCACATTGTGGTTGAAGATGGTAGGTCAGGCATTGGTAACAGATGTATTCAGGACAAGGAGTTGGCAATCATATACACCTTTAGGGCTTTGCCTGATGACAATGTTGCTATAAACTATGCTTCAACTGAAATGGGAAAATGGGATGAAAGTAGGAGATGGTTTTATAATCGTACAGCAGTTGGAGAAAGTGGAGAAGCTCTGAGAAAGTTTTTAAAGTTTTCTTACGACAATAAATATGATGAAATCTGCTTTTTAATTGCCTTAGAGGTTGAATCTGCATCAAAAAGACCTGTTCAGATATCTGCTTTGAGAAATGGAATTCAAATTTCTGATAATTTTATACCTCCTGGATTGGTTACCGAACTTGAAGGGCAAGAAAGAGGGTGGAATGACTTTAAATTAACAGTGAAATATGAGCACAATTTATTCCTGAAAGGAATAGAAGTCAAATACTGGAACATGGATAAGCTTGAATCTAAAGAAGATGCAATCAGCCAATCAATGCACTTGGATCCAACCACACCTGGCAAGGTCAGTATTCATCTTCAAGGATTAGAACCAAATACAATGTATGGTATTACTTTCACTTTGAGGTCCAAGGTGGGTAGAGGTCCAGAAAGTGAAGATTTTGTAATTTTGACCCTGCCTTTTTCTCCTCCATCTAATATCAACATTGTTGAACTTTCTCCGAACTCCGTTTCTGTCTCATGGAATGAACCAACTCAAATTGCAGCAAATATTACAGTAGAAAAATATCTTTGGACAATATTAAGAGCAGGCAACAACTTTAATGAAGATTTCTATTCAGAGGTTACAAAGCCATCTCTGACAATTGATAAATTACATCCAGCAGAAAACTATGTATTGAAAGTGAAGGCTGTTGGACCCATGAGTAGACAATTAACAAGTTCTGGTTTAATTTACCAAGCAACTCCAGAGAGCGAATTGACATTCTTGAACATCACAACTCTACCCCCGAAGCTAGAGGCCCCACTCCTAATTTCAAAATCATCCTACACAATTGAGATCAAATGGAACCAAAACATGAAAGTGGCACCTGACTTAAGTTGTCCAACGTGTGATGTTTTCCTTCATTATGAGGTGATGATCAAAAGGTCAGATGATGATGACAAAATGATACAAGTTTCTCTAGAGAACAGAAAGAACATAACTGGGCTTGATGCAGGTGTGAAATATGAAATAAGAGTCAGAACCATCACAACAAGAGGAAATAGCCCATACTCAGATTTGCTATTAATAACAACTGAACCTCTGGAGATAACTGAGCTTGAAAAACTGAAAGAATCCTTGGGATTTTCAACCTTGAAGGAAAGATTTGATAATCTTTTGCATGATGTGACCGTAGCAGGAGAAGAGAATTCTCAGTACATTGATGGCATTTCAGAATCCATGACCAAAATTCAAGAAGCCAACAAGATTTTAAAAGAAAATATGACTGGTATTTCACAATTGCTCACCAATAAAGCAAACACATCTGTAACCTCCGAAATTCAAGGAAATGTCGATTCACTGAGCACATCTATAACCTCTTCAATTCAAGAAGCTATCAGTAACTTAAAGAGAGAAGGTATGTTAAAGCAAAACTGTCTTTTTTCTGAGGCTTTTTCTGGTTAAATGAAGTACAAATGGTTAGTCACATTTGTATCATTTTGACAAAAATTAAAAGGAATTAAAATAGGCAATGTCAGAGTAATTTTTGATATTGCCTACGGGTTTGCCAAATGCTGGGAAGGTCCCATGTAATACCATTTAGGCCTCAACTGGGATTATATGAGGGACCTCCCAAGTTTTGGCAAATCCATACACAGTATCAAAAGTTTTTAACAATGATGAAAACCATCTTTCCAAACTTCCTGAAGACCTCAATTGAAATATACCATTTTCAATGAAATTACTACATATCGGAAAACTTAACAGCTGTTATCTGTTAGAATTTACAAGATTAACAAATAAAAAATCAGATTTGGGATTTTTCTTCACATACCCTGATTCTACATTGAATTCTAATTGGATTTTTGAAACTTTAAATTTCTTGGTGGTCTTAATGAAGCGAAGCCTCATCAGAGACTGTCATTTTTTTCTCCTCCTTCTTCTCCTTCCTCAAACTCCCTAAAGTGTAAGACGTCTTATGAAGTTTCAGAGAAATTTTTACTTAATAAAAGTCCCGATTCTTACACATCACTTATTCTGTCCAAAAATAGTTATTCCATGCAAATGTCAATAATAATGAAGGTGATTTTATGTTTAATATTGCATAATTTTGTACAATTTTAGATGTTAGGATCACTGAGTATGAAAGAAATAATATAAATACACGAATTTTAGCAAAAAAGTGTCCTAATTTATAGCTTATCAGTCCCGATTCTTACACATTCATAAGACGTTTTTACAGTGTGGGAGTTTGAGTATTACCAAACAATCAATACTGCAAAAGTTGATCTCTAAGAAAAATAGCTCTCCTTTCTTGGATTAATCTAAAACTGCTATAAATTGTAGGATTCTGCAAGCCAACATTGAGTATCTATAATCAAGGACGAATCTATGATGGGAGATTTCCTGTACGAAACATTTTGCAAGATGGATGTGACTTATTTGGTGAGAATTACTACTTGCTTCCTGATGGCGTGAATAATGTTGGATTCATAATGGAACTGCCTTGCCCCACAAAAATTTCAGGCTTCAGAATAAGAAACACGTTAAATGCACATTTTAAAGATCGGTACGTATTGAAAGACACAATGTCTCTTTATTCTTCTTTCTCATCATCATCTTCATTTTGTTCTAACAATAAAAGCACTGTTAGAAAAATATCCACAATTTGATGTTTTAGGGCCAAATAATAATGTTGCTTCTCATGAAATTCACTTCTATAAATATAATGATATCAAAGCACCAAATTCATTTTTGTACTTTTGTACTGTTTTAGAGAAGATTTGCCAAAAAAAATCAATTTTCTAATTATGTGGTAATCAAAAGTAGAGTGGCTATATTTAACAAGAAAATGAAAATTTTGAAAATTTTACTTCTATAAATTTTGAGTACTACCTCTGTTAAGATGCCAAAAATGACCTCCATTGAAGTAAAAGCTCTAAATTATTCAAAATTTTTATTTTGGTAAATATTTTTGACCCTAATAGCAACAAACTGAAAAAATCATAATAAATTTTCCTATTTTGATGATTTTTTTATGATTTTCCCACTTTTTTGACATTTTTGCAAAATTTTACTTCAATAAGGTCATGGGCCGCTACTGGAGCTAAAAATATTTACCAAAATAAAATTCTAAATTCTGAATTTGGACGAATTTTTAACCCTCCGTCGGCCCCCAACTTTTACTTCAATGGAGGTCATTTTTGGCAACTTTACAGAGGTAGTACTCAAAATTGATAGTAGTAAAAGTTCAAAAAATTTTATGTTTTTATTAACTATGCCCACTGTAATTTTGTTTGCCACCAAAATTAGAAAATTGATTTTTTTGCAAATTGTCTCTGAAATGGGCCTCATATATCCATATGTCATTTGGACACAAAATAAAATTTTCTTCAATTTGGAGTTTTTACCCTGCGCAGCAGGGTATCAGGACCACTGGAGTGGTGGTGGGGTGTGGTGTGGGTGATCAATGTTAAAAATGTTCCAGAAATTGGTTATTGCATCTGTTATCATGGTTGCCAATGGAAAATTAAGACCAATGCAAGTTGTCAGAATGTCCTGGTCTCAGGTTCACAGAGATTGTTGTTCTCCTTCTTGTCATTGTTTTCAAGAATTACAGTATACAGGCTGCTAGCTTTGTTGAAACTCTGATATTAATAAATTTAGTTATTCTACAAGGTAAATGAAGGACTTACGTCTCATTATGACATTTAAAGGTCAGGTCTTCTTGGGCTAATTCTTCACAGAGGTTCCTGTAACTCTTTCCTGCGCAGGGTACTGGGGTTCCAGGCCTTGTTTCTGAGAGTGAGCACTCTCATTTTATTCACTTATTCTGATTTTAGGGGGACAAGAAACTTTGAAATATTTACATCCCTGGACTCAAAAAATTGGAAATCGATTTTGAAGGCTACTTTATCCGATGCAAGAAAATCAAAATCAAATTGTGGAAAACTTGAAGGATTCCATGTGACAGGTGTAACAGCAAAATACATCAAGTTTATTACTAGAACCCATTATGGAGCTGGAGGTGGAATCAAATATTTCGACCTATTGGGATGAAATAGTTCTGCGATATACTCACAGTAACAAAATACCCAATGAAAAATTGTTTGTCCGTGTAAATGTTTTACAAGAATAGTGTTGGCGCCAAAATTTTCTTATTTGTATGTACTTTGTATGAAAAATATCATTAATAAATGTTTGTATCATCTTCATTTCATAATTTCAATCACTTTTATATAAACCTCTTGTTAGTAAGGACTTCCAGAATGGTGTAATCATATACAGTGTTAGCCATGAAGAGAGTCTTAAACTGGGGAGTGGCTTTTTGAAAAATTTTCACTAATAATGTGGGGCCC
>JAOWAT010030126.1:0-11996 GCA_028571025.1 Longipedia americana | reverse complement strand
GGATGTGGCCACGATCAATCATTTGGCAAAAGTCATTCATAGATTTTAGACAATTTTTCCTGTTCTAAAAAATTTTGATCTTCCAGATGAAGCAAAATGAAAGTGTAAATCTAATTGTGATTATAAGAATATTTGCCTCTACTGATATTTTTGTGAAAATTGTTAGAGGACACAATGTAATAATTTATTATTTAACAAATTTGCTCTATTTTTCTATTTGGACTTTAGATGTCACACTGAACTTTAAAAATCTCCAAAACAAAAGAAATTAATTTTTGCTGCCAGTCACCAAATTCAAACAAAATCCCCTTTCCTTATTTGTACAATCTTTTCAGTTCTTATGTGTTATGCAGTACAATAAATACAGTGAGTAACTGTAATTGTAAGTAAAAGCAACTTTTGTAAAAAAGATAGAAAAAGTAAAATAGCTAAACTAAGTCGACTAACTGCGTATAAGTCAAAGTCGTAATAACAGGCTCAATCAGTATTTATTTGAAACATTTCTATATAAAGGCTTTCACTGTTTTGCCAGATATTACTCTCTGGACTTGTGAGAATTTTTGCACCTGACGTTAAATGAGAAAGACGAAGCTCTTCTTTTTTCTATCTCTGCTTCCGTGGATAGGATGTATCAGTAGAGTGGAGTAGAGCAGAGGAGTAAAAGCAGTCTGTTTGCTTAGAGTTGGTTTTTGGTTAGGAGAATGAGAGATGGTAGTAAGGCTGTAAAAATTTACTACAATGAAAATTCGACCATCTCTGATCTTCAAATCTATCTCAAATTCTCTGGTATATACCAAAAGATTAACCTGTAATCAAATTTGAAATGAAGCAATTCTATTCTTCTATAGAAGTAAAATCTGGTAAAATGTACTTTTTGGGCCAATTTTCTACATAACTTAAAAGGAAGTGCTTCATTTCAAATTTTCAAAAATAAAAATAAAAAAGTATTTGGTTACAGGGTGATCTTTTGGTGTATGCATGAGAATTTGAGATGGATTCGACTTATTTATACCCTTAATGGTAGTGCAATGGTTTAAATAACCAAAAGCAAAGCAAACTATCTCTGTCTCAGCTGTTCACTTACATTTATAATATCATGCTGCATGAGTCAAAATGAACAAGAATGAAGGTAATAAAGAAAGAAAGAAGAGAAAAGAAAATGAAAATAGAATCAAGAAAGAAAAGAAAAGAGGATAAAACTTCCCTGAATCAAGATGAAAGATGATTATGAGTAAAGTTTTTGTTTCAATTTTCGAAAAAAATTATACCAAAGGGTTTTTTCTCCTCATAGAAAACTTTCATTTTAAGGAGAATCTAATTGCTTCCTAATTACTTTGATGATAAATTATAATTCATTCTTTCAATTGAGAATATGTAGAACATGAAATTAAGTTGCCTTTGCAAGTTTTAATTTTATTCTTATCAAATCATTTTTGATTGATTATTGACATAATGCACTTTCATTTTTTGTTTGTTTACTATCAGTGCCTCTCTCCATATTTTCCTTTCTTCTTTCCTGAGCTAAATTAATGACACCACAAACACTTCAATTATTGATAATAATCAGATTTGGAACATTGTCTCTTCTTGGCATTCCTCAAGCAGCATAGAATAGGTTACATACAAAAATACAAAACTGAAGAATCATATAAATCAAAAATATCAATCAAAATAATGATTTGATAAAAAAATTAAAACTTGCCAAAGAAGCTTCCTTTCGGATATGATAAGTTAAGATTTTATGTATACAGGAAATGAATTGAAACTTCTAAAAATAGCAGATAATGCCAAAACCTTCATAATATCCCTGCAATAAAAATATGATTCTAAGAATTCAGCTAATTCAGAATGTGAACCCTCTTTTCAAGGAACTTGAGTTTCCCCTTTTGACTGACTGAATGAAAATTGGTACTATATTGATTGTAAGTGGAATTATTAAGCAGTTATTTGTTATTAATAGCTATTATGATATTAGAACAGAGAAAAGAAGGGAAAGAAATTAATGAGTGATTTTATGGGAAATTATGACACACACAGTAAAAATGGATTCATAGGACAGCCAATTGTCTTATCTACCCATGATAAAAAATCATGCCGTGCTAAGAATAACCAATAATTCAATTAATAAAAGAGTGGCTTTGAAATAATGCAAGATTTTTCCTAATTTTTTGTATTACTTACGTAAAGGAAATTATAAAAACTTGAAACCACGAAATTTTCTTTTGACACATTTCATAAATTGTGAATGTTTCTGAAACTATGTAAGACAACTTGAAGATTTCAAAAATTAGTGAAAAAATTCGAATATTTACCTTTATATAGAAACAGCTTCAAAAAGTCAATAAATTCAAAAATTCAAAATTTTGTACTAATTTTTGAAATCAGCAAATTTTCTTACATAGTTTCAGAAACATTACTTAGTCACACCTAACATCTTTCAAATCCAAATTTTGTAGGTACTTTATACGTCCAATCCATAACTAAGGGAAAAACCTGGATTTCTTAGTTCAGACTTTCATGACAATATTAATTTTGATTTTCCAATTTTCATTTCAGGGTGGATACAATTATGGTGGAGATGATTTGTGGGTGAATGGTGGAGCTGGCGGGCTCAACCCATTCCCAAATAACCCACAACCAAATGCACTTACACCAGTCACACCATCACAGAATAACAATGCATATTTTGTACAGGTAAGAAAACATTTTTGAACCAAAAATTTAGAAATATAAAAAAATTATAACTCTTAATCCACCCTCGATTGCGACTATAAATTATCTGAAAGCACCATTATCATTTAGATTTTTTTCTTCCAATCTAAAAGGCCAACTTGCAAAATTTTAATTGAATCAAATGTTAATGACCCCTTCTGTCTAAAATAGAAAAATAATAACAAAGTTGAAAAATTACTTTTGACATAAATGGGCATTGAAGCAATGGAATTTTCAAATGGGTTACTTATACTATTTTTTTATAAGCATAGTGTAATTTCGCACAGCCTCAGATTTTTTTATTAATAATATGCTTATCCTTATTTTGCAAAAATCCCAAAATCTGAGCCTCATATGCTTATAAAGTTTATGCTTATAAGAAAAATAAGTGTATCAAGTAAATTAAGTACCGACTACACAAAGGAAAGGGAGGCTGCGAAGTATTCATATAAAGTCAAGGATTGAATGCAGAACAATGCGTGGAAATTTATTACTTTCAATTTGAATTCAGAGAGATTATAATGGATTGATACGGAGGTTACGTAATTCGACTTTATCTGAATGCTCCAAAGCTATCGAAGGTATTCAAATAAAGTCGAATCACGTAACCTCCGTATCAATACATTGGTAATCAGAGAGTAGTTGACAAAAATGACCATCCTAAAAAACTTTTCACCAATTATGGCTCACTATTGAAGTGACCCTATAGAAGCAAATTAGTTTGATTTATTCCCGTAAACAAAAGCTAGAAAATCGTTCTATGTCATGAATGCAAATCATTATTACAGACAGCGAAAAACTGTTAATGTTCATTCTGTTTAATTGATTTGAAATTTAAGATCTTGTTTCTGGTATGCCATAACACCCAAGCAAATTTTTTCAACAAACAGACTTTTCTTTCAGCTTTTCTGTCTCTTTCTGACACTTCTCAGATTACTTTCAATATTGATACAATACACCAAAATTTATTTCAGGACTTTTTTGGCAATTGATTTGAGTTGAATTATTCAAAAACAGTAACTTACAGTTGAAACTCAGATTATGAGTAAATACCCCTCTTCTACATCAAAAATTTAAAACTGTTTTTAGCATAAGAAATCATGGAAAAGAAGAAAGACTTTAGAGATCATAAATCTATCTGCAACATTAAACTTTACTTGAAAATTAAACGTTCATTGACAACTAAAGATTTTCAACAAATTTAAAAGTTTTTCCACAAAATTCAAAAGATCCAACGAAAAAGTCTTGATTTGAAAATCATTGAAAAAATCTTTCTATTCTGAGAATTTGATCTTTCTTGAATTGGGTTTGAAGCAACGAAAATGCACAGAATGGCGCGTGTCTCACTCACTGTAGTTGTGTTGGTTCATGCAATCTCTTTGGCTCATGTGAGCAATGTCCAGTCCAGACCAGCTTTATTTGGCAACGATGGAAAAGAAATTACGTGGCGCTATTCTTATAAAGATCCAATTGCTTCAGAAGCTTCAGAGACTAGTGAAAAGTATCCTTTCTCCAACTAAATTTCGTTTCTTTTGTTTCTAACTTTCACAGACATATTCATATAGCTGATCATAATATAGTCATAATAAATGCATGTGAGGGGGCAAGTTATGTTGGGCTAGGATTTCTTTCTTGAAAACAAAACAATGCGAGAATTGCTTAGGTGTTACTTCAAAGGCTTTAACACCCTCTTATTCATGACCATGAGCTAAGCATTTTCAGTCCTCGCTCATTAACTGCTCAATCAAGTTCATATTTTTATAGAAATCTGTTTTTATTGATAAGTGCTCAAAATATAATCTGAAAAAAATGGAGAGACAAACTTTAACCAGTTTTCTTCATTATCAACAGCTTTACATGAGTTTGATAAGAAATTTTATTTCCCATCAAAATCAAGATTTACATCAGACTGAAGAGAAGGAAAAGGTATAATCCATCTTGAAGTTTGGTCATATTCGATATTTAAAAGTTGCCTTAAATACACATTGCAAAATTAGGTGCTCTACTGAACTTTTGATATTATTCATTTTCTTACCTTTTGACAATAAAGAAAGAATAATCTTCCGTCCAGAAATTGAAAAAAAACTAAAAAATCATAAATAAATTGCAAATTTCTAATCTTCATCTTTCCAGGATGGAACCCAGTTAAGTGACATCAGCAACCAAACCCCAAATGGTCAACAAGCAGGATACTCTGGTACCAATGGAGAAACTCCTGTTGATTTGACATCAAGGGCACCAGAACCTCACAGAAATGGGATACTCCATGGAGGTAAGTCAAACATTATTATTCTAATAAGAGATACAATGCAATAATTGAACTTTAATAGGATATTTCAGAAAACACAATTCAATTAGAATTTTACAGAAAACTTTCAAAAGAAGCCCATTACAAAGCAATACATAACATATATAGTAATGAAAGTATAGAAAGGAAAAAATGTATGGGTGTGTTGAAGGCAAATAAAAATCTTTATAATATATCATGTAGGCTAATAATTAGAATAGAAAGTTTTTGATATTTATTCAAATGATATAATGATAGGCTGTATAAAATGAAAAATCAAAATTTAACGTTGTCAAAATCAAAAATGTCTCTTTAAAAGTACATAATTGTTGGATAAACATATCAATTACACGAAATTATTCAGAATATCAAATGTTATTGCCTTTCAAAAAATTAAAGATAGCAGGCCTCTTTAGAAATTATTTCTCATGGTTGTCAATATTGAACAAATACACAAAATTGATCTGATCATTTAAGCATTTAAAATCCAAATGATTTTGAATTGACATTAAATTAATCAATTTTAAAAGTGGCAGTCTAAATTGCTTAGAAAATGAAAAATTAAGCGTTACACACGCAAATGTTTATTTAGATTATTTGATCATGAGAAAAATAAGATCTTTGAGGAGTAAACAAAATATTTAGTTTGGCTAAATTCATGCAAATGACAAAAATTTGTTTGTAAGCACGAAATAATTTAAATGTCATCAATTTAAAAGAATGTTTAAAAAGTTTACTCAATTGACCTTGAATGTCTTCAATATTTTTAAGTACAAAGTACCAAAGATATGACAGATTATCAAATACTTTTACGTTTTGCATACAAATATCGAAATTGAAAGAATGTCAAATAAAAATTTTTTTCAATTTATTTTTCCTACCTTCATTTCTTATTATTGATAGTGTATATAAGACAGAGATCATCCTTTCTTTTCTTTGCTTTCCTCTTTCAATTAAATTTTTGATGAGAATTGTGCTTCTGTTTCCCTGAAAAAATAAATGTCATTTTCACAACAAATGCAATCATTCTCTTTTGCCTTCAAGTGCTTAGTTGGTTTCAGTTGAACAGAAGGACAACAATTCAATTTTGATCAAAGATTACAAAAAAGTGTTGCAAAACTATGTGACTAAAACTGAAATTAGTGTTTCAAAAAAAGTAGAGAGATGTCTTACTATCAGCGTTACTATTCTTCACTCCAATATTATGGTTTCCCGAATTTTTATCATTCATCGCATACTTCCTCTGGTCCTAATCCGGAAAATTTGCCATTTCATTCAGGTAAATAGTGACATATTTTTCATTTGTAATCCGTTTTAACTCATCATTGAATCAACATACACACTTTCAAAGACAAATAAAAAAAGGACAAAAAGTGAGATGGAATCATGTGATAAATATTTCTGAACTGAACAACAACTTTATTTTGTCACGAAAAAATAGCAAACATCATTCCAAAGAAAACTTATTTTAAAGTTTCTTTGTTTAAAGTTCAAACTTTTTTAAATGTTCAGTAAAGATAAAAACTTTTCAAATATTCCCTCAAAGTTTTGTTTGACAATAAATATTCATACTGAAAATTGAAATGGTCTGTGTTAAAAATTTCTGTCATAAATAAATTCCATTTTATATGAATTTAATCCTCTCTGCTCTTGTTTTGTATCCCTTATATTCCATTTTCAAATACATAAAAGTTGAACGTCAGGTTGAAAACACATGCCACACATTTGAGCTCATCTTGATGTGTTTGCAACATTCAGAGCGAAAGGGGAGAACAAACCATTGAAGCAAAATAGCAGGTTAGATAAAACAACAATCGTATTCAGCGTTATTTTCATTCATAATAGATTTTACTGTGACGTCAGGTGACGTCATAATATGCTTGGAAATAAAAGTATCAGAATGATAAAGTCGGATAACTTTAACAAAATTACGTATTGTGAAGCAAATTTGATTTTTATAAGAATTAAGGTTTGTGTATACTTTCAATGTCAGCTCTAATTATTTCAAATTTATGCTTTGAAATTATCAAACATTTTTGCATTTTCTTTTTTTCTCATTTTTTCTTTCTTTTTGCAAGCATTCATTATTAGATTATGCAAATTATGTATGAAATGAGATGATTTTGGATCGTAAGTCAATTTTCAAGACAAGATTAGAGCAAGCAAGCAAACAAAGGGTGAGAGAGGAACCATCTGATGCAAATTTGACCAATTTTTCTTTGTCATGTTTATAAAACCGTTAAATTATAGTATACGTTTCATTTTTGGAATGTTTGGTCTATAATTTAAATTTGGCAGAAAAATTGTAAATCTCTTTTTTTCTCTCTCTGAAATTTCTTCTTGATACAATTTGCGTATCCTTATACATTCTTCATCTTTGATTTGTACAACATCTGGTTAATATTCAATGCATAGGAGGTTAGCATTTCTTATTCAGGGCAAATATGGTGATCATTGGGTATTGATGGAAAACAAAGTCGGGAATTTTCTTTCCTTCATTCCAGTCTCTTTTGGATTGACATTTTTGGCTAAAAGGAAATAGCAAATTTACATTCTCAGGCACCTAATTGCAACTACCAAGAAGTGGAATCTGATGGGGTCTCCTGGCAATCGGTAATACGGATAAATTTGCCTCTGACAGGGAAATGAGATAAAGTAAATACTTGCTTGAAGATTTTATATCATCTGTGGTGTATATTAGATGATACAAAATTTTAAAAACAAGCATATATCTTGGCTCAATGCTCACATAGAGGCAAATTACTCTGTATTACCGATTGCCAGGAGACCCCATCTGATTCCACTTTTTGGAAGCTGTACTAAGGTGCCCGAGATTCTCGAAATTTCAACGTTTTTTTCCTATTGTTGTTAATTAGTCTACTTCAATAGAACAAAAGTAAAGTTCAGTATTTTTACTATAACAACTTAATATGATGATAAACATTGGCACTGAAGACTTGATAAAAACTTATGTGCTATGATATGGTTGAGTGATTCCGTAGAAGCCTTAACCAAAATGTAGTTACAATTAGTACAATTTCATACAACACTATATTGTACACAAATTAGTGGAATTTTGGTAAGGTGTTATTTTTAACGTCAGTGCTGGTAAATGGCGAGGCAAAAAGAAAATTGACCATTCATAACGCAAGAAGTACCATTTTGGTATTCATACATGAGTTACTACCTCTGTCTCACTTTGATACATAAACAATGTTAGATAATTGTTTGATAAATTGAGGCAGAGGAAGTATTTTGAACCATCACTGATAATAAAATTGGAAGGTTTTATGCGTCTTATGTGTCAGTCAAAAGAACATCAAAATAATTGAATGGTTTGCAAACATGAACAGATGAAAATGTAAATGAAAAAATTGGAAAATACATTTTCAAAGCATTTTCATATTATGCAAACATTTTTTATGAGGATATTCTGTTCTCTGGATACGAGGAAATTATTTTTCTTTATTTAAACTCCGTTCTGTTGGATAAATATTTAAAATCTGCGTGAAACGATCATTTATATTCTTATAAAGCAATATGCATTTGGATAAGATCTTGAAATGTCAAACAAGTAGAATTAATTTTCTTTCATTTTCGATTTAATAATCCCCATCCAAATCAATCCCAAGTGCGAATTGAGATTGAGTCAATTAAATATCATTTTGAGTCCATATGTTCAATGTGTTCATTGTGTTAATTCATTCATTTCCAAATTCAATTGCTCTGTTGGCGTTTTGGTCTCTTTCTCGAAAGTGGTGAGGATGTGTTTATTCATTTGTGATGTAACAACATCTGAGGAGGGGTCCCCCAATTGTCTCATTGTTTGCAATCAGAGAGAAATTTCACAGTCAAAAAGAGTTTTGCTTGTCAATGTAGGCTTTTTGGGAAAACTTTGAGTTTTCATTTCAAAACTAATACCTTTTTGTCATCAAGACAGTAATGAAACTTTTAGAATTTAATCACTTTTTTTCAAATTCACTTTAATCTTGATTTTTTCAAGAAATGATGTTTAAATAAGGAAAAAATTACCATCAGAAAACAAATTTCAAAATTTCATTTCCTTCATATGATCAACAAGAGAAGTGAGTTAAATTCTGTTTGCGTCAAAAAAGCCCAAACATTCAATGAACATATTATGGTTTTGTATGGTGAGATGTCATGGGGTTGGGTTGATTGGTTTTAAGTGAAGAAAAAAAGGGGTCAAAAATTAGTCATGTTGATACAAAAACAATGTAAACAACAGACTTTTGAATTTCTCAATTATTCAAGAGAAAGAGACAAAATTCTTGGTAAACAAATTTTGAATAACATTATTTGCAAACTCATTTATGAAGTTGTTTTGTTTTGACATGTTTGCTTGAAAATGAAATCAGTTATTCTTTCAAATATTAGCATTCAACTGTTTTGGCACTTTCTCTTGTCAAAAAGCACTGCGGGAATTATATTCAAAACCAACAATCATGGAAATTCAGTAAAATATCTAAATATGCAACAAATTTATAATAAAATTTGCAATGGGGTTTAGATTTAGAAAAAAATGATAATCAAAAATTTCTTAAAAATGAAAGAAAAATATGTTGAAACAATAATTTTGGTGTTGAAAAATTTGCAATTTTTATCCATTTTGATAGAGCATTTCATTATTTTATTTGTAATTTTGTTGCTCTCATTTCAACTAAATAATTCTGAATATCAAGTGCCAGTATTAGTATCTGTAACATTAACACTTGAGGAGATGAATGAGAGAACAGCTGTACTTTCTTTCTACAACCATCTCATCCAAAAACCATTTTCATCAACCATTAGAACCAGAACGGATTGATAAAGCTTCAATGGTTTTTCAAAACCAAAAACCACTGCATAGACAGACACCACTGTTTTTGGTTTTGTACGATGTTGATAAAACATCTTGATTAGCAGATTGACTCAAAACAGCCAATTTTGCACTGAATCAAATCAATCTCTACCAAAAGATGAATATCTCTTTATTTGAAAAACAAAATGATTTAATCGTGTTTACAACATGGAAACTTTACTTTTGCGGAAAATGATTTTGGTAATTTGATTTCATCTCTATTGTTAAAAGAGAATTATAATTTGGGCGTTGTCTAATTGTACTTACACCTTTTCTTCCTCTTTTTATCTAATTTTGTTACACTTCTGTGCATATGAGATGTGTCATAATTATCCATTTGGACACATGTTCGACACACGCCACACACACATTTCATCACTCATAACAATGACAACAACAACAAGAGCAAAAACCCTTTTTCAATTCAATGATTTTTATAGCGAATAATGAAATTGTGTGATTTAAGTCAGACTAGTTTTCAAAATGGTTCGTTATGGTTTATGAATTTATAATTATTAATAAAAAGGTGGGAGGAACAAAAATTTGTCGTTTAGAATTAACAAATCAAAACTCTGCTGTATGTTGGATTTATGTAAGGATTTCAATTAAATCATATTCATACAGAAGGTCAGTTTCTAAGAAATTGATTTTGAGGGGAAAATCTACATATTTTCGGAATGAGGCCTCAAAATTGTGAGATAAAGCAGAAAAATATTCACAAGTAAACTTTACCAGAAACATGTTATTAATCTTAAAGACATTTCTTTTTGGTGAGAATCTTATTAATATAATTTGATAATCATCAACTTCTTTAGAAGTGTATTCATGAAATTATTAGTTTGAAGCACATTTTTCAATTAGTCCCAAAACCAATAATAAGAACGATTTTCAATAATGTGTAATTGACACCAATTGACATTTGATAAGTATAATTATTACTTCTGAGGAATTCCAATCAGTTTTAGAAGGACTTTATTAGTGTACTTTTTATCACTAAGACCTAAGAAGTTTGATGAGAATTGTGGTCATATAATTAGAATCCAATCAAATGAAATTGATCAGAATTATGGTGTGAATTTTGGGAGGGTGCATGCATACATTCCATAAAAAAATATTTGTTGATAGATTAAAATTTAGAAGAAATCTGTTTCATATTTGTCAATCACTTAAAAAAATTTCTATAGAAATGAATCTTTGGCTTATGTTTGAAAAATACTCCACCAACTTGATGTTGTCTAAACTCAGACCTCATTAGAATTGCCTGATTTTTTCAGCTAACAATGAAAAAAATCATTTTTGTGTTCTTCTTTATCCGTTACTTGGTACATTGTACTCATAGGCCCCCCATAGAATAGAGGTAGATTAGGTGAGAATAATTTTACCTAGGTAAAGTTAGGTTAGGTTAGGTTAGATTAAGTTACGTTAGGTTAGGTTAAGTTAGGTTAGGTTAGGTTAGGTTAGGTTAGGTAAGCTTAGTTTAGCTTAGGTTGGTTAGGGTTGGTTATGGAAGAGCCATAATTTCAGAGGGGACCTATGAGTAACATGCACCCCGAACTTGAACCCTATGGTACTTTAACCATTTAAACATTAAAGAAGCTTTCTTACTACTAAACATTACCCAATCAAACCAGGATTATGACCCAGACTACGTCAGAAGAACTTTGGTTTCATAGCTGAAAGTACTTCTGTTCCTTTTCTACTCTTCAGCTCTGAATCTCATCTCATAAGAAAAGAGAGTTTCTTTCTTCTATTTCTTCTTGTCAAAATGAAAGTGTGGGAAAATTCGGGAAAAGGCACAGGTGTGAAAGGATAATTAATAGCATAACCTACAAAGCGAAAAATCAAGGATTTTGATGGAACAAAAAAGAATCAGATTTTGCATATTTGCAATTTCATTCAAACCTTAATAATTAATTAAATCCATTATTAAAGAACTTGGTCTTTTTCCTTCATATCTGTTTGAAATTGGGGAGGAGGAATTTATGAGTAAGTAAGTTCAGGCTTTTTTTGACAAAATTTTTCAAAAACTGAGCACTGAATTTTCCAAAAACTGAGCAAAAATTCGCAAAACCACGATTTACGAAATTTTTAGATTTTTTAAAATGGACTTTTTGGGGTAAAATTGCAGTTTTTAACTAT
>JAOWAT010030015.1:0-11999 GCA_028571025.1 Longipedia americana | reverse complement strand
ATTTATCTATCGACATAGGTATTGGTGATATGAACTCAATTTTTTATTATTGCTTTGCTCGATAACTCAGTGGAGTACATGAAACATTTTGTTTTTAAACTTGAAGCCTTTTTCGCAAAGGATGACACATTTTTCAAGAAACAATTTAAAAAACTGAGGGAAATTTCAAACTCACAAAATATTGTTAACAATCTGTTTGCAATACTTTCTCATCATATTTGAACAAATATTGGCAGGATATTAGTTGAGTTCACCTATTCGTTACTAATCACAGTTAATTGACATTGATTACCACATTGTTATGTCGCTCAACCGCGAATAAGGGCATAGGCAAACTCAACTATTGTTTCTCGAACTTTTCAAAAATGTTTCTTGCAGCATCTTTTGCAACAAAATGTTTCGTGAAAGAAAATGTTTCACGCAACAAATAAAATGTTTCGAATTCAACTGTCGTCCCTTAGGAAAATCTGCCAAGCCATTGTTTATGCCAGATACGATGCAAGATTGAAGAATTCCTTGACAGGAAAAGAAAGAAAAGTCAAATTTAAAACCTTACACAAGTTGCTTGGTTTAGTGACATATCTCGATTGGGTGATGATTATCATAACAACGCTAACGACAATATCGCAATTGTTTGAGACACCCCATTACAGAGTTATGGAACACCGTGAACTTCAAATTGCAGACTACACTTTTGTATTCACAATGGCTATTGAATTAACGTTGAAAGTATTAGCAGAAGGACTTCTTTTTACACCCAAAGCATTGATTAAGGATGTCAGTGGTATCATGGATATTCTTGTTTTCCTTGTTAGGTGCGATAATTGACCTTGAAATTTTCTAGAAACATGTTGGGAAAAATTCGTTACATGAGGTGTCCCAAGGAGATTTTACAATAATTCAAAATTTTGTGTTTTAAAGTACCTACAATTTTCATTTGTAATTTTGCTCAATCTTTAACCTGCAGAAAAAATTGGATAATTATCTCTTTTCCTGAATGCGATATTAGAGGTTTAATATTGAATTTTCAGTATATTTACTACATAACGGAAAATTTAAAATGCGTTTTTCTCGAAATGGTGCAAAAATAATTATTGTAAAAACTCCTTGGGGCACCTCACATGTATATTACATTTTTAGAAAATGAATGCATAACTTAAAACCTTTTTTTATATAGCTCGTTCAGAAGAAAGTCATGCTATTAAGTACAAAATCTCCATAATAATCGTATTTGATCTGTAACATATGCTATAATATCAATGAACTGTCCTCATTTATTTTTGTAAAAACTCAGACTTTGATATCTTTTATAAAAGTCTGAGTTTTGAAACAATGAATCGGGGTAGTTGATTGATATTACAGCATATGTTTCAAATCAATTTAGATATTTACGGGGATTTTTTACTTTATAGCATGACTTTCTTCTGAACGAGCTATATGATTTTTGCAGTAACTTCGCCAAAAATTGTTGTAAAAAATGATTTTGATATTTGCGGAAACTAGAAAAAAATCGTCACAAATTTTTGTTACATTATTAAACAACTAAACAGTCCAGAAATTGCAAATTTTGACGATTTACCTTTTTTGCCGTCACTGTGCAAAAAATTGTAGAAAAATGATTCTTATATATTCGGAAACTAGTAGAAAATCGTCACTAATTTTTGTTTCATAAGAAAACGCCTAAACATTTCGGAAATGGTGAATTATGACGATTTACGTTTTTTGCCGTAACTTTGCCAAAAATTGTTGTAGAAAAATGATTTTTATATTTTCGGAAACTAGAAAAAAATCGTCACTAATTTTTGTTCCATAAGAAAACGCCTAAACATCTGGAAATGGCAAATTTGGACAATTTACGATTTTCGCCGTATCTTCGCCAAAAATTGTAGTAAAAATGATTCTTATATTTTCAGAAACTAGAAAAAAATCGTCACTAATTTTTGTTTCATACGATAACCCCTAAACAGTCTGGAAATGGCGAATTTTGACGATATACGTTTTTTGCCGTAACTTTGCCAAAGATTGTCGTAAAAAATAATTCTTATATTTTTAGAAACTAGAAAAAGATCGTCACTAATTTTTGTTCCATAAGAAAACACCTAAACAGTCCAGAAATGGCAAACTTTGACGATTTACGTTTTTCGCCGTAACTTCGACAAAAATTGTTAAAAAAATGATTCTCATATTTTCACAAACTAGAAAAAAATTGTCACTAATTTTTGTATCATACCAAAACGCCTAAACAGTCTGGAAATGGCAAATTTTGACGATTTACGTTTTTTGCCCTAACAAACAAGAAAAAAATCGTCACTAATTTTTGTTTCATACAAAAATGCCTAAACATTCCGAAATTGGGGAATTTTGACGATTTACGTTTTTCGCCAAAACTTCACCCAAAATTGTCATAGAAAATAATTCTTATGTTTTCGGAAACTAGAAAAAAATTGTCACTAATTTTTGTTTCATAAGAAAATGCCTAAACAGTCTTGAAATGCCGAATTTAGACGATTTAAGTTTTTTGCTGTAACTTCACCAAAAATTGTTGTAAAAAATTATTCTTATTTTTTAAAAATTAGAAAAAAAATCGTTACAAATTTTTGTTTCATACGAAACGTCTAAACAGTCTGGAAATGGCGAATTTTGAAGATTTACGTTTTTCGACGTAACTTCGCCAAAAATTTTTGTAGAAAAATGATTCTTATATTTTCTGAAACTTGAAGAAATTGTCACTAATTTTTGTTCCATAAGAAAACTTCTAAGCAGTACAGAAATGGCGAATATTGACTATTTACGTTTTTTGCCGTAACTTTGCCAAAAATTGTTGTAAAAAATGATTCTTATATTTTGACAAACTAGAAAAAACCGTCACTAATTGTTGTTTCATACGAAAATGCCTAAACAGTCCGGAATTAGTAAATTTAGACGATTTATTTTTTTAGCCGTCACTTCACCAAAAATTGTCATAGAAAAATTTTTCTTATATTTTCAGAAACTAGAATAAGATTGTCACTAATTTTTGTTTCATACAAAAACGCCTAAACAGTCTGGAAATGGCAAATTTTGACAATTAACGTTTTTCGCCGTAACTTCGCCAAAAATTGTCGTAGAAAAATGATTTTTATATTTTCGGAAAGTAGAAAAAAATCGTCACTAATTTTGGTTCCATAAGAAAATGCCTAAACAGTCCGGAATTAGTGAATTTAGATGATTTTCGTTTTTATCCGTAACTTCACCAAAAATTGTCATAGAAAAATGATTCTTATATTTTCAGAAACTAGAATAAGATTGTCACTAATTTTTGTTTCATACAAAAATGCCTGAAACAGTCTGGAAATGGCAAATTTTGATGATTAACTTTTTTCGCCGTAACTTCACTAAAAATTGTCATAGAAAAATGATTCTTATATTTTCGGAAAATAGAAAAAATCGTCACTAAATTTGGTTCCATAAAAAAATGCATAATAAGTCCGGAAATGGCAAATTTTGACGATTTACTTCTTTTGCCATAACTTCGCCAAAAATTGTCATAGAAAAATGATTCTTATATTTTCAGAAACTAGAATAAAATCGTCACTAATTTCTTTCTATAAGAAAATGCCTAAACAGTCTGAAAGTGACGATTTTGACGATTTACGTTTTTGGCCATAACTTCGCCAAAAATTGTCGTAAAAAATGATTCCTACTTTTTCGGAAAGTAGATAAAAAAAACATCACTAATTTTTGTTTCATACAAAATGCCTAAATAGTCTGGAAATGGCGATTTTTGACGATATACGTTTTTCGCCGTAACTTTGCCAAAAGTTGTCGTTGAAAAATGATTCTTATATTTTGACAAACTAGAAAAAATCATCACCAATTTTCGTTTCATAAAAAAAGGCCTAAACAGTCCTAAAATGGCAAATTTTGACAATTTAGGTTTTTTTCCCATAATTTCGCCAAAAGTTGTTGTTGAAAAATGATTCTTATATTTTCGGAAACTAAAAAAAATCGTCACTAATTTTTGTTCCATAAGAAAACACCTAAACAGTCTGGAAATGGCAAATTTTGACAATTTACGTTTTTTGCCGTAACTTTGCCAAAAGTTGTCGTTGAAAAATGATTCTTATATTTTCGAAAACTAGAAAAAAATCGTGACTAATTTTTGTTCCATAAGAAAATGCCTAAACAGTAGGGTGTTTCATCAAAAATTATATTCCATGATTTTCACGTTTGGACAAACTGTTCAGCTAGATTTTGATCCCCTAAACTCAATATCAGCTTTAGTTTTGTGAAAAAATTCGATTTGCATGTCCTTACCTCCATTTTGAAATTAGAAGATTAGATTAAGAAATTCAAGACATATTAAAATTTCAAATATGCATTAGAGGAAGTGCATAACATACAAACAGAAAAAAATCTGGGAAAAATACGGGAAAGGATGTGAAAAGCCATGAACTTCAAAGGGAGGTAGGGACATGTAAATGACATTTTTTGGTAAATCTGAGACCAGATTTGAATTCTAAAGATCCAAATCTATTAGAAAAACTTGTCCAAACTTAATTTTACGATCCCCTGAAACACCCTATAAACAGTCTGGAAATGGCAAAATTTTGACGACTTAGGTTTTTTGCCATAACTTTGCCAAAAATTGTCATAAAAAAATAATTCTTAAATTTTGACAAACTAGAAAAAAATTGTCAATAATTTTTGTTTCAAACAAAAACGCCTAAACAGTCTGGATATGGAGAAATTTTGCAATAAACTTTTTTAGCTGTAATTTTAGCAAAAATTGTCGCAAAAGATGATTCTCATATTTTCCAAACCTAGATAAATATAATCACTAATTTTTGTTCCAAAAGAAAACACCTAATCACCTAATTTCGCGGTAACTTCGCCAAAAATTGTCGTAGAAAAATGATTCTTATATTTTCGGAAACTAGAAAAAAATCGTCACTAATTTTTGTTTCATACAAAAACGGGAAAACAGTCTGGAAATGGGGAAATTTTGCATTATACTTTTTTCGCTGTAATTTTAGCAAAAATTTTCCAAACCTAGATAAATATCGTCACTAATTTTTGTTCCAAAAGAAAACACCTAATCAGCCTGGAAATGGCGAATTTTGATGATTTTTGTTTTTCCCCGTAACTTCACCAAAAATTGTCCTAAAAAATGATTCTTATATTTTGACAAACTAGAAAATAATCGTCACTAAATTTTGTTTAATACAAAAATGCCTAAACAGTCCAAAAATGGCAAATTTTGACGATTTACGTTTTTACCGTAACTTTGCCAAAAATTGTCATAGAAAAATGAGTCTTATATATTCTGAAACTAGGAGAAATTGTCACTAATTTTTATTCTATAAGAAAACTTATAAACAGTACAGAAATGGCGAATTTTGACTAGTTATGTTTTTCGCCGTAACTTTGCCAAAAATTATTCTTATATTTTGACAAACTAGAAAATAATCGTCACTAATTTTTGTTTCATACAAAAACACCTAAACAGTCCGGAAATGGCAAAATTTTACGATTGTTGTAGAAAAATGATTCTTATATTTTCGGAAACTAGAAAAAAATTAACACTAATTTTGGTTGCATAAGAAAACACCTAAACAGTCCGGAAATAGCAAATTTAGACGATTTACGTTTTTCGCTGTAACTGCCACAAAATTTGTCGTAGAAAAATGATTCTTATACTTTCAGAAACTAGAAAAAAATCGTCGCTAATTATTGTTTCATACGAGAACGCCAAAACAGTCTGGAAATGGCAAATTTTGACGATATACGTTTTTCGCTGTAACTTCACCAAAAATGGTCGTAAAAAATTATTCTTATATTTTGGGAAACTAGAAAAAAATCGTCACTAATTTTTGTTCCGAAAGAAAATGCCTTGACAGTCTGGAAATGGTGAATTTTGACGAATTTTTTTTTTCGCCGTAACTTCGCCAAAAATTGTCGTAAGAAAATGATTCTTGTATTTTGACAAACTAGAAAAAATTGTCACTAATTTTTGTTTCATACAAAAACGCCTAAACAGTCCGGAAATGGCGAATTATGACGATTTACGTTTTTTGCCGTAACTTCACCAAAAATTGTCGTAGAAAAATGATTCTTATATTTTCCGCAACTAGAAAAAATTCGTCACTAATTTTTGTACAATAAGAAAACGCTTACACAATCCAGAAGTGGCAAATTTTGACGTAATCCATTTTTTGCCCTAACTTTGCCAAAAATTGTTGTAGGAAAATGATTCTTAAATCTTCGGAAACTAGGAAAAAATCGTCACTAAATATTTTTTTAATACGAAAACTCCTAAACAGTCTGGAAATGGCAAATTTTGACGATATACGTTTTTCGCAGTAACTTCGCCAAAAATTGTCGTTGAAAAATGATTCTTATATTTCCTGAAACAAGAAAAAAAATGTCACTAATTTTTTTTCCATAAGAAAACGCCTGAACAGTCCGGAAATGGTGAATTTTGACTATTTACGTTTTTTGCCTTAACTTCGCCAAAAATTGTAGAATAATGATACTTATATTTTCGGAAACTAGAAAAAAATTGTCACTAATATTTGTTACATTATTAAACAACTAAGCAGTCCGTAAATAGCAAATTTTGACAATTTACTTTTTTCGCCATTACTTCGCCAAAAATTGTCGTAGAAAAATGATTCTTATATTTTCAGTTGCTAGAAAAAAATCGTCACTAATTTTTGTTTCATAACTTTGTCAAATATTGTCGTAGAATAATGATACTTATATTTTCGGAAACTAGAAAAAAATTGTCACTAATATTTGTTACATAATTAAACAACTAAGCAGTCCATAAATGGTAAATTTTGATGATTTACCTTTTTCGCCATTACTTCGCCAAAAATTGTCATAGAAAAATGATTCTTATATTATCAGATACTAGAAAAAAATCCTCACTAATTTTTGTTTCAAAAGAAAACGATTAAACAGTACAGAAACGGTGAATTTTGTCGAATTAAGTTTTTTGCTGTAACTTTGCACAAAATTGTCATAGAAAAATGATTCTTATAAACTCAGAAACTAGAAAAATATGGTCACTGCTTTTTGTTTCATACAAAAATGCCTAAACAGTCTGGAAATGGTGAATTTTGATGATTTATGTTTTTCGCCGCAACTTTGCAAAAAAATGTCGTAGAAAAATGATTCTTATAGTTTTGGAAAATAGAAAAAAATCTTGACTAATTTTTTTTCCATAAGAAAACGCCTAAACAGTCCGGAAATGGCGAATTTTGACGATATACGTTTTAAGCCATAACTTCACCAAAAATTGTAGAGAAATGATTCTTATATTTTCGCAATTTAGAAAAAAATCATCACTAATTTTTGTTTCATACGAAAACTCCTAGATAGTCCGGAAATGGCGAAGTTTGATGATATTCGTTTTTTGCTGTAACTTTGCGAAAAATTGTCCTGGAAAAATGATTCTTATATTTTCAAAAATTAGAAATAATTGTCACTAATTTTTTTCCATAATTAAACACCTAAATAGTCTGAAAATGCCAATTTTGACGATTTATGTTTTTTGTTGTTACTTCACCAAAAATTGTTGAAGAAAAATTATTCTTATATTTTCGGAAACTAGAAAAAAATCGTCACTAACTATTGTTTCATAGGAAAACGCCTAAACAGTCCGGAAATGGCGAATTTTGACAATTTACGTTTTTTGCCGTAACTTTGCCAAAAATTGTTGTAGAATAATGGTACTTATATCTTCGGAAAATAGGAAAAAATTTTCACTAATTTTTGTTTAATAAGAAAAGGCCTAAACAGTTCCAAAACGGCGAATTTTGATGAATTTTGTTTTAAGCCGTAACTTTGCCAAAAATTGTCGTAGAAAAATCATTCTTTTATTTTCGGCAACTAGTAAAAAATTGTCACTAATTTTTGTTTCATAAGAAAACGACTAAACAGTTCGGATATGGCAAATTTTGAAGATTTACCTATTTCGCCGTAACTTCGATAAAAATTGTAGAAAAATGATTCTTGTATTTATGGAAACTAGAAAAATATTGTCACTTATTTTTGTTTCATAAGAAAACGCCTAAACAGCTCGGAAATGGTGAATTTTGATGATTTATGTTTTTCGCTGTAACTTCGCCATTAATTGTCCTATAAAAATGATTCCTAATATTTTTGGAAGCTAGAAAAATATCGTTTTATTACCCTGCGCAGCAAGGGTTACTAAGCCACTGGCATTGGGGGGGTTCTTCTTCTTGTTGTTGTTGTTCGCAATCCAAGTTAAAGTTCATCCTGAAATCGGCTCTTTAAGCCCTTGGTTCATTTTCCAACTGGATGGTATGATCAAAGAGGGTTGTCGAATGAACTTAGGTCCAAATTCACTCAGATTGTTGTTCTCCTTCTTGTCCTTCTTCTCAAGAATCACTGTTTTTAAGCTTCTAGACTTACTGAAAGACTGATATTCTTAGATTTAAGAGTTGTGAAAAGTTCATGAAGGATTCAGATCTCAGGTTCACTTTGGTTGTTATTCTTCTTCTTAACAGAGGTTCCTGTAAGTCTTTCCTGCGCAGGGTACTGGGGTTCCAGGCCTTGTTAGATTACATAAAAAGTTGCAGAATTTGTATAATCTTCAAAGACTTTCAGATAACGCTGCAGATTTATTAATAAATTGAATCCATACCATATTTTATATTCCTGATTCTTTGGAGGTAACAAATTTTTAGTATGAGCAAAGAAATTTTGCAGAGGGTTCAGATTACGTTGCAGATTGCAGGAACCCTTTAAAATTCACAAAATTTCCCTCACTGAAAATTCGTCAGTAAGCCGTAAATAAGCATGACAGCTAATAAAATCCTTACCTTTTTGCAAAGTTGAGCTTTCAGATCTTTTCTCAAATTAAATTGAAGGTCCCACTGATTTTCATAAAATCGATAGGAGGTAGAGAAAATCCATCTTGATCAAAATGTTGAGTTCGTACACTTTGAACCGAAAGTCTTCTTTTCTGAAAATGTAATTCGATATGAAATAAGCAATGCTTTCCATGCAGTTCACTGCAATACTTACTTGACACAAATAAATAGTATTTCTAGTTTCGAGAACAGCATCAAGCAGCAGCAGCAGCAGCAATATTTTGTTATCACCCTCCCTCCCTCGAGACAGTTTTTCAGACTTCGATTTGGATATCCAATGCCCCTTCAGTTTCATCATTAACTTGAGTCAGCTTTTTATGATTTGCAATGAAAGCATTCAGAAACGAACACATGGGCTTTCACAGACGGCAAAAAACCGCACGAGTAAACAATTTCTTTGATAAAATAACTCCGAGAAAAATCTAGAAATATTTGCAGAAAATAAAAAAAAATTTGTTCTGCTGATTTGTGTCGCTCCTTTCAAATCTACAAAACAGCTGATCGATTCAAATTTTAAACGGCTAAAGCCTGTGTGGGTATGAAGGTTGCGTGTTTTTCTGGAATTGTTTGACTCCGTTGAAGAGAAAAGAAAGCCATTCCCGGAAAGGTTGCGGGAATAGGACTTTACCGGTTCTAAGATGTCAACAAAATTTTCGGTTTAGTAGAATTCAATCCAGAAAACCTGCACGAAAATCCAAGGTGATCCACAAAAATTTAGGGGTTTAACGGTTTCCAGTAAGGCTATAAAAAAAGTCGAAGGTTCTCCGATTTTCAAATCAATCTCAAATTCTCTTGCATACACCAAAAGATCACCCTGTAATCAAATACTTTTTTATTTTTTGCAAACTGGAAATGAAACAATTCCATTTAATTTATGAAGTAAAATGTACTTTTTGGGCCAATTTACTTCATAAATTAAAAGGAAGTGTTCCACTTCAAAGCAAACAAGCACGAAACCGTGCTCCGACTGCTGCCTTTGATTATTTGAATGAAAGGGTGAAAGGATCATGCCACATGAACTGTTTGGCAAAGGAATTTATTGAGCTTCTAGTGTTTCATTGATCCTTGGGAGCTTCATTGAGCATTACGAGTTTTGGTAGCTTCATTGAGCTTTGGGAGCTTCATTGATTTTGGGAGCTTCATTGAGCATTATGAGTTTTGGTCGCATCATTGAGCTTTGGGAGCTTCATTTAGCTTTGACAGCTTCATTGAGCTCAGCAGCTTCATTAATTTTTGCCAAATAATTTTCAAATTTTGAAAATTTTGAAAAATTTGCAAGATTTGAAAAATTGAGCAAAATCTTTAAAAAATTGAAAGAATTGAAAATTAAAAAAAAATCCAAAATTTTGAAAAATTTGCACAATTTTGAAAAATTTGAACGATTATGAAAAATTTGCACAATTTTGAAAAAATTTCAGAATTTTGAAAAAATTTCAAAATTTTGAAAAAGTTTCCAAATTTTAAAAATTTGCAAAATTTAAAAAAAATGCTAAATTTTGAAAAAATTGCAAAATATTGAAAAATTTGCAAAATTTTGAAACATTCCAAAAATTTTGAATTAATGAAAAATTTTGTGTTTGCAACTACTCCAATTGTCTGAAAAGCTTTTTGATCATCACCGTTTGTCAGATTGTCTGATTTTCAGAAATGACAGGAGAAGAAAAAAGAGAGAGAAAAAAGAAGTTGAAAAGTGACGGGTTGACTGCAGCCTCACGGCAGCAGTAAAAATGAAAAGTATTTGACTACAGGGTGAACTTGTTATATATGAGAGAGAATTTAAGATTGATGTGACATCGGAGATGGTCGCAATATTTCAAGAAATAATGCTTGCATTAGACCGTTTCAAGGGGGTCTCAAATTCAAGCGGGACCCAACTTATCTTATAAATCTGTAGATTCCGAAAATGTTCTTACTTTTTTGATTGGATTCTTCTAGGCCTAGCAACCTGCGATTTAGATTTGCTACTATGAAGGCACTTTTTCCTTAATTTTTCCATGAGATAGTTTTCCGTAATTTGTTTTCCAATTTTTTCACAGCATAAAACGCACTAGGGTGGACAATAAAATAAGGAATTTTTACAAAAGAAAGAACTGCTGGTTGGTAGGTCAGATGACATTTTTTGGAAAAACCAAGACCTTTTTTGAAATCTACAGATCAAAATTTATTTAATAAGTTGGGTCCCACTTTAATAATGAGCAAAAATATTTTTCATGAAACAGTCTATAAATATAATTATGCTGCAATACTAAATAAAGATAAACTAACTGTAGTATAATCCAACACCTTCAAAATTAAGGACAGAATTGAAAGTTGAAATTAAATTATAAATATTTGGAGCTTTCTCTTTCATTGTAATAAGTAAGATCGGATGTATACAAAAGTAGGTTTGTATTAGTATTTATGTATTTTCAATGAATCCAAAAAATCTTAGGATCAGATACACTTTTGTACTTTAAAGATGTAAGACTGAAATGTATTTCATATTTTTTTCCATTGAATTTCAATTGAACAAACACTTTTGACATGAAATCGTACGGAGCATTATTTTCATTCATGGAAAAATCGATTTTTCATTTGATTGAATATATTGCAACATTTGTAGGTGCACCCTGTTTCTTTCACAGTTTTACTTTATAGTTTTGCAGACTTATGGAAACTGATCATGCGATTATATTTGGTGGAGAAAAAAAACTTGTGAAAAATGGAAAATTTGCTGAAGAAAGAGAGAGCCCGGGATGACAAAAGAATTGAATAAGAAAGTTTTTTATTTCTAAATTACGAAATGAGGACGCTTTTTAACCAATTAAAATTTATTATGATGTGTACTACATCTGTCCCAAAATAAAAAATGATTATCCTATGCTATTTTAAGTTTCATGGAATGGTTTAGGTAATCATTGAAGTGAATTTTTTCCGGGAAACTTAACACGACACAAAATATTCACTATTTATTTTGAGTCAGAGGTAGTATTTATTTATTTACATTCAGGCGAAAACTCTTTGTGTAGGAATTACAATTAAAGATGAGGATAAGTGCTTCCTCATAAGATCTCTACAATAAAACCGGGTTGTTGGTCGAGTGTGTGTTGGAATACAGTGGAAGTGAACTGTGTCAGT
>JAOWAT010030014.1:0-28669 GCA_028571025.1 Longipedia americana | reverse complement strand
GTATATTTTATCCTGAGCAGTGAATTTTCCCCGTCCATGCATTTTCCCATCAAGAAACTCGCCTTAATACCGATGGGTCTTCGACAGTATGCTCTTTCCTTCTCCAGAAGCTTTTCCCCCCTCAAATTGACCTTCGTACTAAAAATCACCATCTATTTTTAACAGCCCTTACCCCTGAGCTAATCCGTTTGTCACGTGTCCCTTATATTTTCCATTCAGAAGCCTTATTTCACTGCTGTAACCTTCCCTAGCTTTGTCAAACTTTGGCGCTACAATTTCTGCATATCCCTTAATAGTGCAAACTTTTTGTTTCATTTCCACAACTTGGTCTTTAAAAGCGGTGGATCTATTGCCCTATCCGAAAATGGTTTGAATATCCGAAAGAAGACTGTCGAGTTCATATGTTTCTGTTAAGTTTTACATATATTGCAAATAAGCTAGCTCATCTTAATTCGGCATTTCTTTCCTACCCTTTATGTTTTCCACTGCCGTTTGTATCCTGTTTTTTTCCAAAAAAGATTCCCTAAACTCTGTAAAAAGTTCGTCAACCTCAGATATAAAATCATTTATTGCAAAAACAGCCTACAACTTATAACTGAAATTACCCTGCAAAGAAAAGTCAAATTTCCTCCCACTATCTATATGAATTTCTTTTAGTATTCGGGCATAGTTTGGTTAAGTTCTTCAATTATGCGTTGTAGATGCTTATCAACTTTAGACAACTTGTCCTGCGATTACTCACTCAACTTTTCATCGAAACCAAAAAGTCTGATCTTTTTGAGCTTTGCTATGACCTTTTAGAAATTTCTCTCGCCTTAGACTATTTTTTTAAATTTCTCATGTTCGTAAATCTGCTCAACATACTTCCTATATCCCTCATAACTGATGCTAACTAACTTTTTAATATCACTTCGCACCCACTTGGTACCTAATTTTTCAAATAAAAAATACTTAAATCCTTTAATGTTGTGATTTTGCCTGAGGTTTTGCTGGGTTTTTTGCCTCGCTTGATATCCTTCTAAAGTGCTAAAATTGTCTACAGTGAATATTATGCGTATTCAATAATTTAAAAAAGCTCAAAAGTTAACCAAAAAGTCAACTATTTGTGATTCTAGACTTAATTTAGCAGTTACATGTCCCCAGCTCCCTTTCTCATCAAAATGCCTCTTGAAGAGTTGGTTTATGGAGCCTTCATCTGATCCAATCTCTATCAGTCTCTTTACAGTCTTGCCCTCCAGTTCAACCCTATGCACGTGGAGAGATAGATGACAAATTACACATTTCTAGCAGATTAGTCTTTAGTCATCTCTTCCCCTGTGATCATCGTGCAGACAAAGTGTGATAGCTTGCCCCATATGAGACTTTCCCGAACATCTCGGTGAGGAAGATGGTATCATTCTATTTGCTAAGATAAAAATGCCTTAATTAATTGTTTTAGACAAGAATCACACATTCTTACAGAGAAATCAATGCTGGGAAAAAATGAAAAAAAAGCGCTGCTATATTTCCCACAGCAAAAAGTGATATCGGTGGTACTCTTTTCGAAGTATAAGTTTTCCACTCACTTGTAGTTATCTTCCTATCGATTAAATGCTTCTCTGATTTCTAAGAACTTACTCTTAAGGTCTTATCTTAGAATGGATAAGTTGCATCTTCTGAGCATTTCTTTCTGAACAGTATGAAGTTTCTTTTTCGAGTTTCCCTTCAAAGAACCAAGAAGAACCTCATAACTTGAAGGACTCATTTTCGTGGATACTAAAGAATGAGGAGATACTTTCGCATTGTCCATTCTTTCCAGAAAAGAGTTTAGCTACGGACTTACAGGTTCTTACGCCGTTTCAGAATAGTCTAGCAGCTCCAGGTTCAATTTTTTCCTTATGCTGTTCCTCTTCGCTACTTTCAACCTCTCAAGTTTGTTTATGTACTGCTCTTTCTTTTCACTGACCAGCTTATTGAGCAGTCTCCTTCTTTCGAGTAGCTATGAGTTTTCGTCAGCAATGTTTGACGGGTTCGGTTTAATGGAGTTTCTGGTCGATCGGAAGTTACTCTTGGTACTAAAATCCAATGAGATCCTTTTCCCACATTTAATCTACGACAACGCTCTATCACAAATCTACTTCTCCTACTTCTTGCTGACCTAAGTATACATTCTTTTTTTCCTATCATCCTTAAAATAGGGAAGCTTTAGAGAATTTATCTTAGGAGTGTATGTGCTATCAATTTTTTTATGCACAAATTAAGACTTCGGTAAAGTTTTCGACCTTTTGCTGGAAGAAGTGCTTGCCATTGTCAGGGCAGGAATTATTGTGCAATTGTTATGTCTCGTTTTTTTTAAAAATAATTTTAATGCACTGTTACGCATTTCAATAGGCAATTGTAAGTGTTTTTTACGAGTCAAGGATCATAATATTTCCAAAATTTGCAAAACAAATGGGGAACTGATAATAATGCCGATTTAAGATAATTTTGAAAATATTTTTTTATCGACAATTTTCCTCCAATCGTATGTCAATTCACGTCTCTTACACCGATAAAGATAGCAATAAAAAAATCAGTCTCAAGAGCGAATTCAGCAGCCTTGAAACTCTTCTAAAAGCCACGAATTAAATATCAACACAGACTAACAATGAACTAACCAAAATTCTCGAAGACAGAGGAGATTTACAACCCAGACCCGAAAAGAAAGTCAAGAAAAATAACTCCCAAAACGACCAGCAATGATTCATATTTGTTTATATTTAGTTTAGCAGTTTCTTTTGTTTTTTTATGGAAAGTGATATTAGCAAATACCTGCGCATTATTAAGCATCTTGATATTACAATTTTAACGACAAAAAAACTTATTTGAAAACATGGGAAACTGCTAAACATGCGAGAATGTAACTACTCGAGGAAACTTCAATGTCTTTCCTAAAGATCAAAAAAGCGAAGAATAAACTGCCTGCGCAGAGTAACTCCCTTCCCAATGCGGTGAGGCCGTTCGCTAAGCATTCAGAAATTTAAAGCCATTTGAATTCACCGAAAGCTTCCCATACTAATGGAAAGACCCTGTTTAACTCGAAACAGGAGTGGTCTATCACGGACAATGGCTCCAAAATGCCAGGAATGGCCGTGGAAGACAAGTTTGGAAAGATGGATCCATTTATTAAGGATACTGGAAAAATGATATGGCCAACGGCCTCGGAAGACTCATTCACTCCGGAGGAGACATCTACGACGGATAGTGGGTCGATGACAAAGCATAGGGAAAAGGAGTATATCTCCATCAGGATGGAGCCTCGTACACTGGATAATGGAAAGATGACAAGCAGCACGGATTTGGTGAGGAAAAATGGGTTGACGGAGCCTGGTATGAGGGAAATTTCGTTGAAGGACTCAAGGAAGGGCATGGAAGGTTCGTATGGGCTGATGAAAGTAAGTACGAAGGAGAGTTCAAAGACAACAATATCGAAGGATTTGGACACTACATCTGGGCAGATGGTCGCTAGTACGAAGGATAATGGAAAAACAACAAGATGCACGGAATTGGTCATTTTGTGTGGCCAGATGGAAGATAATATCACGGTTCTTACGTTAACGACAAAAAAGAGGGACAAGGGTAGTTTATATGGCCAGACGGAAGAAGCTATAACGGAAGTTGGAAAAACGGAAAACAAGATGGTCGAGGAGTCTATAGAAATAAGGAAGGAACCTAAAGACACGGGATGTGGTCAGATGGTAGAAAAACCAGATGGCTTAATTGATTAATTTGAATTTCTTAAGATTATTTTCGTTCAAAACCCCAGCTATTGTCGATTTCATATTAACATTAACGATTTAATTCAAAAAAAATGCCTCATTATCCCTCAGAGATCGAATACTCCGACAAGTACACTGACGATCACTATGAATACCGACATGTCCTCCTCCCTAAAGAAACATACAAGAAAATGCCAAGGGGAAGACTTCTGACATAAAGCGTAACCATATCAAATTATCAAGGAATGGCGTGGAATTGGAGTTCAACAGTCAAGAGGATGGGTGCATTATGAACTACATCGACCTGAACCCCACATTTTGTTGTTCAGAAGACCGAAAGGAACAGACCCTCAAACTGGTTTACCTCCATCTGGGTTTGTAGCTCCACCTGACTCATATGTATATTGAACATCCATAATTGCATATTTTTCAGAAAAAAATAAATACTTAGTACACAGATTGCTAAAACCTTAGATTAATATAATTTTCGCGGTCATATTGAGTTGGAGAGATGAAGAGAATGAGTTTAACTTTTAGCGAGGATTTCAGCTAAACTAAAGGTTTCTTAATGGTGTCCAGCCCTCAATTATAGTAATTACTAAACAAAAACTAATAACTTTCGCTAAAAGGTAGGATCGGATCGATGTAGGTGAGGAGCAGGACAACGTTCTATTTGCAACTGAAGATAATACATTTAAAATGGAAGTGACAAAGACTCGAAATACAATGCTGATCGCGGACACAAGCGGATCAATTCGTCAGTGTATTTTTTAGATAAGGTAGAACTTAAGGATTACATCACTCTCTAAAAATGTCTACCCAAATACCACGACATTTACCTGGAACTTCTGGGAAACGCAATCAAATAAGAGTAGTTCAAATCCAAATCCTTCTAATCTTTGCAGAAATAGTACGGATTTACCACCCAATAGGTGTGTGAGGAGTTCAAAATAAGTTCGAAAGAACTAAATAAAGTAACCCCCTTTCCTCATAAGTTAGTTCCTGAAACACACCAACTGTTTCAAAGTTACCCCCAACACATGGATGAATATTAACACAAGTCTGCTAATAACGCTCACCAGAGATCTCATAACATTCCTGACGGAAAAGAAGAAACTCACACAGTTTTTCAACTTCGAGGAAATTAGGTATCACACCGGAATCATCAGACAGTAGATACTGGACGCTATTGCCAAAATGCTCAAGTTTGACTTTTCCCAGCAGGAAAAACTGTACAAAATCGAGATAACCTCAATTACAAGATTTGTCCTTCTAGAATTAGCCATCGCAAAAAACATCTACATGAAAAACGAGTTCCTCCCAATTCTTAAATAAACCCTCCAGGTTTATTTACCAGTCGGCGTTGATATCCCCTAAAACATCGAAGAAATTGGAGAGTATTTCCTTGATATCAGCAAAAAAGGACATATTGTGTACTACGATCCCCTGCTCCTCGAAGCCTCCGTCAAAGAAAGAATCAAGTTCATGGAAAAACACAAGAAAAGGTTCACCCTCCCAGAAATCAAAGGAATCTTCTATGGAATGGACGGAGTCGATATCGGCTAGATTTCCCACAAGTACTTCAGAAAATATGGAGACTAGTATTAAATCAAACTAATCACGGGAAAAACGTGAACGTTAATGACGGTGATTTTATTATTGCGTACCCAATAATTAAATAAATATTTATTAAAAAGGTCTAAAAGTCTATATCATATCACTTCTGCCATGCATTTGTTACCTCACAGCAGCATGTAGTTTGCGAGAATCAGAATGACAGGAATCAGAAGTACCAGAATGCCGATTTTCCCCATATGGTTCTTCTTCTCGGTTTGTTCCGTTACTTGCGATTCCCCGTTCGTAGCCTTCTCTTCTTCAGCCTTTCTCTTCCTTTCCTCTGTCTCCTCTTTTACAATTTCCTTGATCGCCCACTCCAAAAGATGGAAGTTGTACTTTCCTTAGTTATAAACGTCGCTAGCGATTCTAAAATAAAAAGAGAGAATACCCCGTTTTTATTCTATCGATCCTCCTCACGATCTTGTCGGAGTCAATGCCGCCGAGTTCGTTGTCTTTCTCGGAGATTTTGATTTCGTAAATAGTCTTGGTTTCGGAGAGAACCCTCAACACCTCCTGGAACTCCCTTTTGGCGATTTCGACCTGGTCGGGTTTCTGAGCCTCCGTGTAGAAATCGATAACTCTGACATATTTTTCCCTCATCCTGTCCAAAATCTTGAACTCAGAAGTCTTGTAAAGGGTATCCTAATTACTTCTCTCCTGTGGAACCTTCCCCTGTGCAATCATCTACAGTTCAATGTTGTGAATCTGACAAGCTCTTTTGTAAATCCTTTCACCCAATTGATCAAGCTCTTTTTCCTTCTCAGTAAGCCTCGCCTCGACCATCTCCCTGCACTTGTTGTACACTTCATCAGCATCCGCAAGGTTTAACATCTTAAGGATGTTCGCATTAGTCTACGCGAAAATCTTTTCTTTTGGCTTCATTTCTAATGCACGGTCAATGCACTTTCTCGCCTCTTCTACTTGGCTAAGAGTGCAATCTTTTCTCAGAATCAAAGCCTGGGCTTTTCTCAGGAAAGCTTGAGAAACTTTATGAGAAAGTTCCAGCGCATCTTCAATAACCTGTGAAGCCAGATAATAATGGTTGAGATTCATGTAGGCAGCTGCCATATTCAGATAAATCTGGATTAACAACGACTTTCTCATGTCAATCTCCGCCTCCTATTCGAGCTATTACCCCTGGAAACACTAAACGTTCCGATCATTATAAACCACAAAGAACTATTTGTACTTGTCTCTCAAGTTATCGTACTCAACATTTCTTGCCTAATCGTCCTGCTTTTCACTTTCTTACAGATTTAAAGGCAATTTTGAAGCATCACTTTCAATCGATTTCATCGAAGAAATGTCAGAACAGGACTTTTACTTACCAGCCATATTATGCTCCGGCTCTTTGTACTAAAGCCATCTAAATAGTGACATTGCCCTTTCATAGAAATCAAGAGACTTCGAAAACTGCCCCTTATTGAAATGCTTATTGCCTTTCTCTCTAAGTTCCTCATAGGCCAAGAATCGAGAACAGCATTCTAACTTCCTAACCTTCTTAAAATCGTCTCCTTGGAAGAACAATGTATGCTGGAGATAGATCGGATAAGTATCAAAAACTTCACGATCCTATTTACTGTCCTTGCCTCTTTTAATTGCATTGAAGTCGAGTTTATGGGCCGATAGATAATATCTGAACTTTGAAACAAAAGGCTAATCGTATGCTGAGTTAATGAAAGAAGCATACCAGAATGCTACACAGAAAGTCCTGGATTTTTCTTTTTGCTTGAACCTCCCATGAATGGACACCCTCCTCTGGGCTTCTCCTCTTCATCTGACTCTGACAAGTTTTCCTCGCTATCCTTCTGCATTTTGTTACTATTTTTCCCTTTATACGGACACTCTCCCTCGGGTTTGTTCTTCTTTGACATGAAGGGACACTAGGAGGGGTCCTTATCAGTAAGCTTGGAATGATCAAATTTATGGCTAGCTTCCGGATTCTCCTTCTTAAACAGTGAGGTCAACTTCGAAAACATCTGGAATTTAAAAGAAATTGTCAAACTAAAATTAAAAAATTATGCTTTTAAAAATTATAGAAACCATTTCAGTCCTAGAAATGGTAGAGATAAAGTTATCACTGGCTCACCTGTTCTTCTAGTTATCTTACAGCTGCTGATCACTTTCTTTCTATTCTCCAGTAACTTAGTTCACAACAATTAACTCCCACCCCCTACTAATCAAAATTTCGGAGGCAAATGTCGATAGTGTACCTTTCTCAGCCAAAATTACTTCCGGATTCGGCATTTTTGAAGGAACATTAACCGAAATTTTGTTAATCCTAATGTTTTGGTAAGCTTAAGCTTACACTTGTAGCACAGCCAATTTTTCTTCCAGTTTTGCTGACTAGTTGTGGGACTGCCGATCCCACATCCATTTATAAACCTGACAATTGCTCAAACCCGTTTTCCTGGCTATCTCTTTCAGTTCTTACTTGTTCCACTACCTTTTCCCACTATTATGAACACGCGTCTTATTTTAATAAAACCTCTACAGCTGTTAAGTTTGCCTCTCTGTCTTTCTCGTTTTTGCTCCTGCAGTCTTCTTTCCCCTTGTGCTCCTTCTGATTTTTTTAGCCATCAAATCGATTATGAATAGTGGAGTGACATTGAGTCAATATCACCGAAAATCTTAATATGCCATTTGTATGGAATTAGACTTGAAAGTAAAAATATATCGATCAATCTTCCAAAGTCCCATCGTCGAGTTTATACCATTCTTTGATAATCCAAAGCTTAGCACTTGTTGAAAGAGATGCAGCCCGTAGGGCACAACCAAGTCCTTCTTTCATCATTATCTCAACAAATTGTTATTTTTATTTCAAACTATCCTCGAAAATATCACCAGGTAGTCGGTCGAAACACAGCGGCGATTCCAAAATCCAATCAAAATCTGATTTACAAATATTTTTACTGTCGAAAAGGCAACTATTGCCATCTTTAAGGGGAAATATTTAACTTTCTTAGCTGCGTCTACCTCCAAACTATTGTTAACTTTCGTTTAAAACATATTTCCGGGAGAACTTATGGCTTTCCGATTTCGCATTGCTTCTGGAAAATTTAAGATCTTCTCTTTTCCGTATTTTAGATAAAAGTACAAAAGTGGGAATATGTCTCAGCTTCTAGCTGTACCTGAGGTACAATGATTTGAACGAAAACTTCAAAGTTTCGGTCAACTTTTCAATAATGTCTTTAATTTGACAGAATTCGTATATTCTTACCTATCTTTGATTACAAAGCTTCATTTTCGGACTCATTCTGCATTTGTAGTGATTTATGTATATGCTGTATATGATCATCAGATCACTAACAAGAGTGAACTTTCTTCTTTCCTTTGCTGCCGATTTTTATCTCAAACTCTTCAAGGGCTTATGTGTCATAATGTAACTCTTGACTGTCTCAGCAATGGATTAAAACTCAAGAAAGACCGGAGGTACTTATCTCATCGGAGGGCAATATTAATTATTGTCCAAAGAAAAAACGAAAAATTAAATAAAAAGAAGGAAAGTCATTAAAAGATCATTAAAAATGTCATTATATATGTTACTGTTGAGGAGTTGGCACTGGATCTGGAAGATAATTTTAAGCAATTTTTTTCGACAACTCAGCTCGTTTCTGGAAGTCCTCTTGATTTTACTAATTTTACCTATGAATGCTTTCAACGGTTTCTTTCGCTTCTTCCTTATTCTACTTTTAGTCAGATTCTCCTTCAGGGGGGAAATGCAGATCCTCGTGCTATTCCGCATTCCAAAGGCTTTTCCTTTGGGTTTCCTCTATTTTCTCGTCTTCAGTCAGTTTTTAGCCGGGATCTTGATCATTCCACTGGTCTGGTAAATAAAGTTCCTGAGCGGGATTCTAAAGATCCACGGGTGCATACTTCTTCAACGATCTAATATATCGGTCGTTCGATTTTTGTTACTTAAGCTTGGTCATATGGTTGTTAAGTCCAGTTGCCGCATTATATAGATATGTAATCTATGGAACATACTCTACTTTTCCGTGACTCATCTCCAAAATCGGAATGCAGAGAGCAACATCGTTAGCCGCTCTAAAATACTGTCCTTCTCGGTCTCTTAAGTCGGAATCACTAATCCTAGCTATTAAATCCGTGTAGTATGCTCGAAGATGGCTTGTCAGCAAAGGAGACCTCCTATATTTGTTATTAATTTTGACTTCCTCACGAAATGGTCGAGAATACCCAATCGACCCTCGAGAGCTGAGGAAATTGCTATATACAAAATACGCTTAGCTCTTTTGGAAAATTGCCGAAAATAACTTTAAAACTTGCTGTCCAATAAGCTAGTCATCTCCGTCCACAATCATAAATACCTCTTTCGGTTTGCAAAACTATCTTGCCGCCCTTAAAATATTCGGCAATGCATATTGCTGAACAGAGTTATGAACTACTTAAACTTTTTACTTGAACTCCGGGTATTATGCCATGTACGCATCAGCAAGCTTCCCAGTGTCATCAGTTGACGCATCATTAATAAAGATTACCCGATAATTAGAATAGTTCTGCCGTCTGATTGAGTTAAAGTTATTTTTGATACGATTGTCCCTCTCATTATTATAACTGGGAATTGCAATGCAGAAGGGGATTTAATCATATTTACTGATGTTGTATTTTTGTTAGTAGTAATCGTATTCCTACCTAGCCAAAGGATTGTCAGATTAAAGTTCTTTAAGTGCCCTATAACTCGCAGCTTTCACTTTTTGTTCCGCCGTGATACCTGCCGTAGACCTAGCTGGAGGCTTAGGTATGTTTTATGATGGCACAGGAATACGATGCCAAGCATCAGTATCAGTTGTTTGATGGCCTTCAGAATCTATAACAATGCTGGTCTGCTTGATATTTCGACTCCCTTCAATTTTAGACTTCCACAACTCCCCGTCAGCTTTATTCTGTTGGGTTCCTCTCGAGCCATGCTGACCGATGGAAAACTAACTAATTGCCACTGCGATGTATAAAGAAACAAGCAAAACTGTTAGAAAAATTGCCGCTATTATAAATTTCAATTCAATTCCCAATGCTTCTTCTTCAGTCTTAATTATCCTACTTTCTATCTTTTTTCTCTTTCCTTGATTGCTTCCGGTCCGATCCTTCACCAAGACTACCTCTTCTTCGTCATTGCTGTTCTCATTTTTATCAGGTATTTTCGGCCACTACATACCCAGCCTAGTTTACAATAATCGTATACTACAATAAAACAACAAATCGTGCTTAAAAAAAGAACTAGAGAACTATTTTCGTCAAGTATTTGAAAAATGGCAGTTGAGGGTGTGAAAATGAGAAAAATGTGCAATTAAGGTGAATTTATGAATTGATCAACCACCAAACCCGTAGATAGTTCTACCTTGTCTCTTGAGTGCGTAGACTACATCCATAGCTGTCACTGTCTTTCTTCTGGCGTGTTCAGTGTACGTAACTGCATCTCTGACTATACATTCAAGGAATCCCTTGAGAACTTGCCTACTGTCATCATAAATGAAAGATGAGATTCTCTTTACACCGCCTCTTCTGGCGAGTCTTCGGATAGCAGGTTTGGTGATTCCCTCGATTGAGGCTTTAGCATGTCTTCTTGCAGCGGTTCTCTTTGTTCCAACCTTTCCTTTACCACCAACTCCTTTTCCTCCCTTGCCTTGTCCAGCCATACTCTTTTTTCTTAATTCAGATTATAAGTTTTCAACGTGATTTAACGAGTTTTAAACTCCCGCTAATCCGAGATCTCGGATTTATTTATTTTGATTGGGTATTTTAAATATCTTTTTTCGAGATTATCAATCAATTATAGATTAATGAGAATGCAATAAGGTCCAAAAAAGACTAAATCCATAAAAAATATTTAAAAATCAATGAAAATCAAGTAATTTATAAAATTTTATAAGTATCGACAAAATTACACAACCATCAACTGAGGCCTAAGGAATAAAAGCTAAATTATCTTTTCGAAGCATTCTGACTCACAATCGCAAGAGTACCGTTTCTATGACGACTTGCCACCACTTTCGGGCCAATTCCGCAGCCAAACTAAATTCCCAGAGCCCCTTCCATCTGTAAGAAGGAACTGACTCCAGTCTACATTTTCGTAACAACCAAAGCCCTATCTTTCGCCGAACAGGACAATACCACGGGAGAATCATCCTTCATCTCCCTTTCCACCAGAAACAGCTCAATCACCGAATTCTAATTTACCGCATAGGATTTTTCAATCTGTCCCGTTACAATATTAAAGATCTTCAGCTTCCCATCCCTACTCCCTCCAACCACAAGATCAGGCCTTATTTGGGAGCAGTTCAGAGAACATATCAAAGTATTGTTCATTATTACTTTCTAGTGATGAATTGATTCTACGATCTAAATTAGTTAGTTGAGAAAGTACGTTGTTCCGCCGATTTATTCTCCATATTGTCAACCCATTGTCAAGTCCACTGGATATCAAACGGTTCCCATCAGAACTCATGACTATTCCCGTTACTGAAGTCTTATTATTGCTAAGGTTTAGGACCATCTGTCCTTTGACAAAGTTGTAAAGGTTGATTTTTTTGTCATAACTTCCAGTTACCAAATGATACCCATCTGCCAAATCGACGATAGAAGTAACTGCCGCTGAATGAGCCTGTATTTTCGAAGCAATGGTCCAAGAGCGAGGATCCCATAAAATGAGCGAAGAACAGCCAACATCGCTACCAGACGCCAAAAACAAATTGTTACGAGAATTGATAACCGCGGCAAGACAACAAATGGCAGCTTAATGTCCCCGCAAAGCTGCAACTTTTCGACCATCCAATGAATAAATACTTATAGTATTATCTTTCGATCCTGTGGCAACGTATTTGTCTCCAAGGAAGTGAATGCAAAGAATGGCATCGTTGTGATCGGTATTAACGTGCTAGGATCTGGTCAAACTGATATTCTAGGCCCACTTGGTCGAAATTGACTGTTGATTTGAGGATATTTTTGTGCCAGATAGACTGTTCTCGTGCTGATTGTTATTGACCACCTTTTGCGATTGGACATTTGGGTTCAAAACAACTTTGTTTGCCGTAAGCTGAGGCTAACTGATTCTGACATTTCCCTGTTGCGGGTTAAACTGGGTAGGATCAAATCTATTCACTACATTCGGGAAACCTGGAACCTGGTTTCCATCCATACTTTTCAGAACCGTATTGTTCATGTTCTACTCTTATACTCTCTGCCTTTAGAGTATATCCTGAGGACCAAAAACAAACTATCCCAAATTTGAGTATATCCCACCAAGAATTCCATTAAAGCTTCCCTTAATTTCCTTGAAGGCTTAGTTCATTTACTTATTTTTGTAGAATGGACATTCCACGGATCCAATCAAAATCAATTCGGTGGATAATTCCAGAATTGGACTAAGTTTCTGTTTGATGAGGTCTGACAGATATCCGTAAATTTTATAGCTTTTGAACTGTTCAGCATCCTTTTCTATTTCTTAAATGAGATCTTTGTTGGAAGTCAGTTTAGAATGAGCAGAGTTAGTGACAGAGTTGGGTGGATTGGTGGAATTCTGAAGGAGAATTTCCTTTCTCATCCTTCTGAGTTCCTGAACCTCTCCCTTGAGTTCCGCATACTTAGTGATGAAAGTCTTGTAGACAAGGTCCAGCTCGGCTTGGACTGATATTTTAAGATCCTCAATAAAATGCTCAATTTAATTCTTAAGAACGACAAAGTCATTCTAAACCTTGGCCTTTTCCTTCTCAATCTTTTCCTTAAAATTGTTAATATTTCTGTCCTAGTTTTTCATCAAGAAAACAAGATCCTCGGGGAACATCTAATTTTGGTCGGCATGCCCCAGAAACGCAAGTCCGCTCGATGAGCTATTAACCGATAATCGCGATTTGCTAAGATTGGGATACTGGGGTGGCTCATGATTCCTGACATTGAAGGGTTTGAAAACAGAGTTGTAGGACGAATTTGGTTGGGGTGTCTGGGGTCTCATTCGTGAATTGTTTACCGACGAAATGTACCTGTTGTAAGGGTCGCGATTTAAAGGCTGCATTAACTGATTATTTCTATTATTTTAAAAATTAAAACACCGCTTGTGTCCCCACCATCTCTCGCATGCACTTGCCAAGCTTTCCCCCAATTTGCATCACCAAAACAACCGATAAATAAATAAAACTATTCTCATTTCCGAAAATATTTTTAACACAACCCGTTTGTCACTTCGTTTATTTTTGTGTTTATCTGATCTCAAAAACTAAAAAAATAATAATTAACTAACTATCCCAATAAATATAATAAATGAGCAAAGGTTTCGATACCCCAAAAGTCACTCTGGGAGGTTCTCTCGAAAAAATCCAGGAACTCAGCGACAAACAATACAAAACCGTAACATATCCTTTACATCTTTCAGGCCATGAAGCACGTCGAGAAATTCAATCTCTATGAACAAAAACGAAAAGAACTTAAAGAAAACTAACAGTTCAAGTAGGATCCCTAGTGCACCTTCAGACCAAAACTATTCACCACAACCTACACCAAAAAGCTTTTCGGAAAACTATAGGAACATCCGAAAAAATAAAAACCTGATGTCACAAAATTGCGCAAAAAATAAACTAAGCCCATCAGTTACCGGGGAAACAAAAGATAAAATAGACTCATATCCTGGGGGTAAACACGGGATAAGAAAAAAATCGGAAAAGCAATCGATAGTTGCTTGAAATAAGCAAAGTAACTTTCCAACTCACTGGAGGTCTCAAAATCCGTCATTGAAAACGAAATATCCATGAACAGATCATTGGAACACAACGTATCAACTAACAACATTCCTGGAACGAGTTCATTCTACGTGCGACAAGCAAGGGCAAAAGCCTTGAAAGAACAGAGACAAATCATTTTCAAAGATGACTCCTACTCTATGCTGTTCTGATACTGATACTTCCTTTCCTTTGGCTATTAATCCCCCACCTGTTTTGTTGAGAAATCCTCAGTCTGAACGCAATAAAATAATTATTAAACATGAGTAGAGTCAGGATTTTTTTGGTGGAATGATTTAATAACTTTATATCATGGAATAAAATCCATTTTCGATTTCGAAGAATCACATTCTTAACAGCCTATATTCACCAATACATGACCTGAATATCGACTGGCCACTCCTTTAGGAGTTCATCAAAGAAGGCATGACAATCAAAATATCCAGCATCGAAAACCAATAATATGCCTATGGTGGATAAATAGATATCGACAGAAAACCGATTGATCTCTCAGTCAGCCACTTCAATAACTATGAAGTAATCAGAGAAGTCATGAAAAACTGTCTATATCGGAATAATTACCTCATCCGCAATCGGACTGAAAAGTCTAATCTAGTCCCATTCAAGCGAAATGCGTAATTAAGCGATAAAGAACAGCTCTGGAGGCTTTATAAAACCCTGGTAAAATAAAAAGTTGCCGAAAATCGCAGCGCAAAAACGAAATGCAAGAGACGAACATCTCAGAACTGGACTGAAAAAGTGACCTAAAAATTAAAAAACAACTTTATCAGCCAAAAAGAAGCATAGCCATTTCTAAAAACCTACAGCAGTAGTAATAGTTTGAAAATGAACTCAAAGGATAGCAGAGAAATTCTAAAAAAATGCTGCTCCTCCAATAAAATCTGGAAAATTAAAACGTACTAGAATTAAAAAAATGAAAAAGAGTTGAAAAAAGAGTAATAGGGAAAGTTGAAAAGCAATAAAATATCAGTGATACCTTTTCCAGTTGTCTCCTGCGACGACTATCACTAACTAGGGGGAGGAATTAATTAATAATCGAATAAATAACGAAGGAAATAGACATCCCCATAAACTGCAGTCTAATAAAAACCGGAAAAACCGTCCTCAGAGGATCCCAACCTGGAATTCGATTGCTTTGTCTCGAGAAAGGTGTTCGACCACATGCCTAAGAGACCTTTGAGGCTCAAACTCAAAAATAAAACGGAAAACCCCAAAATTTAACACTCTTTCTGTCACCAATTGGCAACGCAACATCTCCATTCAAAAATTACTAGCATGCATTCTGACATTATCAACGCCAACAAAATAAAAACAGCCGATATTGCGTCAAAAGATTAATCGAAGAACAACAGTGTTTCACTACTTTCAAATTGGCTAGAATGCAGTAAACATCGTAAAATTAAACTAGACAGGAACAGCACAAGAAACCAAGCTAGAAAAAAAGGGAAAAGTACTGAAAGCACCAATCAAGGTTCGAACAACAACTTGGTCGAAAATTATATCGTTGTGAAATCCCTTCAAAATCGTGAAGGAAATTAATAAAGCCTAACTGAAGCCTTCCTTCAGTCTAAATCCAAAAAAAATAAGAGTATAATTAGAAACATTAGCACCACCAGCAATTTTTCATTCAAAAAGTCGAGTGATAATCCGAAAAAACCAAGAAAATCGGGAAATCTCTCTCTTTAAAAATTTGATAATATGGAAATACACCCTTCTTTTAGCGCAACAATTTTGCAAAATGTTCAACTATGAGCTACCCAACAGTGTCGAAACGATTCATGACATGATATTCGATTTAATGCTCTATTTAGATTTAATTTAGTTATTGAACATCAAAACATCAGTCACTTAAGGCAGCTTTTAATAACTGATTAGCTTCAGTTTTTCTTATAAATGAATTTTTGCACTCTACTCTGAAGCAGAACGAGGATTTATTCTGGGGTTGCCCGGAGTTAAACTTCTATGACAAGCATCATCCTTATGGCGCAGCAAAACAAGTTTTGATGCTGGTCTTCACTGGAATTTTAAAGTATTCGTTGAACTTAAGCTTCGAATTGATTGAAACTCCTGGGGTGAGGTGTCTTGAGGTATCTTTATGTTGCGTTGAAAAGATCCGAACTCCTGACACTACTAGGGTAAGTAACATTGTTCTTTATGCAATGCTTGAGCATGCTGTCGTAAAAAGTGGTTCTATCTGCACCGTTTGCTTTGTAGAAGTAGCTCTTCTATTTCGATTTGGGAGCGAGAAGCTAATAGAAAGACACTCCCAAAGACCAAATTTCGCTCTAGTAGCCAAATGGAAGCAGCATGTCAACGGACAGCTCGGTAATTTCTGAAAGATCAAGTTTTTTAAAATCTTGATGTGTCAATTTTCCACGACAGTACAAGTACTGAGCAATAATTTCAGGAGCTTTGTAGCGTCTCGTTCCTGCTTAAAAAGCAGATTTGTGATGTATTAGTACGGGATCCTTGGTTCTTTCCTCCCTTGTTGTTACCAAGTATCGGCACCTTGACTCGTTTAGTGTAAGCCCATGGTCAGCAATTTTGGCAATCTTTCCCTTCAAAATTAAAATGTTCTATGGTTTGATATCCCGATGAATGAACCCTGCTTTTTTAGTGTGCCTCAAAGCTAAGCACATTTGAATTATATATAGGTTGGCCTCTTCAAAATTTCGACAGTCAATTCTTTTATTTCTCTCCTTCTTCGTCCAACCATCAAGAGACTACTCTGCAAAGTCCATTTCCATGTCAAATTTTTCGTTTTCGTTGAACTCACATTTTGATGCTGAAAGGATGTTAGGGTGATCATAATACTTGTTTACAACCATTTCCCTGATAGTGGTCTGGAACTTTTGCTTGGCCCCATCGATCTAAACTAAATTAGGAAATTACCCTCTTAATAACCTTATTCCCATCCTTTACATGGATAATCTGTGAGAATGTCGAGTCACCGATCACTCTCGTCGGCTAGTTTAAGCTTGCCTGGTGACGAGTTCGAATCAACCCCACATGTCTCCTCCTTCTTTGAAGTTTTCTTTTCACTTTTGCCCTCTTTCCAGAACGTGCCATGAGATTTCAAGTATGTCAGATATTAATTATAGAGAAGCTTCTAAAATTTGCTAGGAGGATAGACTCCAAAAAAAATAAAAATATTCAATCGAACTATCCTTCCGTAAACATCTCTGGAGGGTCTATTTGAAGCATTGAAATTGCGATAAACGCTATACATGATTTTTGCTAGACCCAATGATTAAAGATAATAATTTTTATTCAAAATTATATAGTTACTTATAATTTAAAACCAGGATTTAAACATGCAATTCAACCAAGGCTACAGAACAATTTCTCATGCTTCGCCACATAGCGTCCCACTGTCTCCCCAGAGTCAACGAATACCTTTACAGAGCGCAACCAATAACTTCAGTGAACCCCAGCAGATAAAACAGTATCCATCTTACCCTTCTTATTAATAAATTTATCCCTCGGGACAAACACTAAGATCCAGTACCATTGACTATCTCAACATTCCCTAGTCTCGTCGGTACGAAGCTCCAAAGGTATTTTTTGTATTTTACAGCAGCGTGAAGCCAACCATTTACGACCATCGTAAAATATAAGCCAGAGTTTCTTGTCACCTCAGTATCCCAGAGTCTCAACCACTCATCACTCTCCTCCCAAAGTTAGCAGAGCACCTTTCCAATAACTCGAGAGAAACGACCATAACCAGTATTCTCCTTACCACACTTTTGGCCAATCTCGGCCTATAAACATGAACCCTCAATACCATCCTCAAAGGATGCATTTTAAACCCCCTATAGACCAATATGTCCAAGCTCCACTAATCCATCCGAACTGCAACCCATAAAGACCCCATCGATATCACTATCTACCACCCATGCACCCATACTTCCCTCCACCTGAGGAACATTATCGAGACGAAAAATCAGTGAAAAACAGTCGTATTAGATCAGAAAAGGAAGAGACCACTAATTTCGATTTCACAGTTTCTCATGATCGAGTTCATTGCATAATTTGCAACTAAGACTACTCCATTTAAGATCAATAGAGACACAAATAAATCCATCGGAACAGACTTGATTCATCTCAACTATAACCATTGAAACATTTTTCGAGATAAATCTAGGAAGAATCAAAAATTAACACGACAAATCTGAAAGGAGCCTACATAAAACCGATTGTTTAACCATAATAGTTTAATGTTCAGTATAATCAAAATTAATTTGTCATTGAAAAGGATGTCAAATACAAGAAAAAAAAGGATGGAAGGATCGTTAGCTATAGTTAGGACGGAGTTGGCACCGAGGGGTTGACTTACTCCTCACCCGTAAAAGTCAGAGAACAAAGTGTTTACTACAACGAGCCTAAACCAGAACAGCTCCAAAGCGAAGTACCGAATCAAACAACCGTCACCTATGAAACTGATCCCGCCGACTTCAAACAAAACACCGAAAACTATAATAACAGAGCTAGCACCTAACAAATAAATCTCCCTACTGCATCTACAAACATCCAAAACAATACAAAACAATAAGAAAAATTCTAGACAATTATCGAAAAATAGGATGAGGACTAAAAGTACGAGGAGCCAAAAAGTGCGAGAGTTAGTCAGAAAAAAATCGAAAGTCAAAATTACAACGTCGTTATTTAGCCTGAACAGATTAGGAACTCATCACAAGGACAGCCTCAATTGCAACAAGATTACCATCGGTCTAGCCAGAATGTTTAAAGAAACAGTTAAAGATAAACCTACCAGTAAATTCATATACAAAGTTCGCAGGTGTAAAACACCTCGTAGAGACAGACTTATCAATACAATAATCCGTCAAGTCCACAAATTTAACGAAACTCGCAAAGACAAACCTATCAATAAACCAGCATACCAACCCCGCAAGCCTAAATTGCTCCACAAAGATAAACCTATCAACAGCAAAGCTACAATTCTCAAAACAGCAGAGAAAAAATAGACGAAAGAAACACAAATCCTCGCGAAACAGGTACTCATAGGCAGAACTCCTATACTTAACCAGTTCGACGTTCTTAAGACCAAAGAACTCGGGAAGCACCAGTCGATCAGACGCGAATGACTCATAAACACGAAACCAGTCATTAATCTGTAATTCCTGAACCAATAGAGAAAAAATAGTCACCAATTCCCATAAATTACTCCTAAGACACATAAGAAATCGAATCTTATTCTTATAAACAGTCGAAAATGAAAAGAAAAGTTAAGGATAACTACACTCCAGGGCAGTCAAAAATGATGAGATCAGAAAAACCAGCAATGGAAGAAAGAAATGAGCCTGTTATCGTTCCCACCACCAGAAGTCGAGCTGAGCCAGTCAGCATCAACTATTAGCCAGTCACCTAAACCATAGAAGATTAGCCCTACAAACCAAGTCAAATGAAGAGAAAACTGAGAGAGTAGGCAAAACATAGTGAGCAATAACAAGTTCGAGAGTCAATTGTGGCGATTCACCCAATCCAAGAACAAAACATCGAGTCGGGAAGATTCTAGAGAGATAGCTATAAAAATGACTATCAGGAGCAACCCTATAATTACTAACCACAGAGGTAAACTGTCAATCAGAGAGAAACTTTCGTTACACCAAACCGCAATCAGCAGTCGATAGAGGCAAGACCTTAGTCTCACAATTACCAGAACTATCCCTCTTAAAACTACCAAAATAGTTATCAAAGTCAACCACCAGTAAGTGAGTAGATCAGACAACCATCCCAAAACCAATAAAGCATGTATCAATAAAAGCAGTTCCAGAATTATCAAAGTCAGCCTATGGATCAGTACAAACAGTCCTCCCAAGCCTAACAAAATCACCAACCCATAAATGAACAGCAAAGAGAATATTCTCATAATTACGAATAACAACCAATCCACTCATAAATCTATCAACAGCACCAATCCGTCCCCCATGAAGGATCCACCCAACAATATGCAAACTATCCACACCATAAACCCGTCGAATAGTCTCACCATCAAAGTTCCAATGTCAAGAGTGATAATCACTAATCCTCAAATATACAGGATAGGTACAGCTAATCAAACTATCGTTAAAAAAATATTCACCAGAAATAGCAATTAAGATAGTCCGATCAAATTTACTAGGAGTCTAGTCAGTATAACCAGAGACAACCTAGTCATATCCAGGAGTAACCTAAATACTATGATAACCATCAACCCAATACCATAAATTAAAGAGAAAGCTATGCCTCCCACCAATAACAAAAATACGACCCAAATTAATCTCAACAACGTAGGTCTAATGCCGAGTAGGAAAGAAGAACCCATCGGGACACTAATTTGAATCGTGAGAGTCATAAGTCCGAGGACAATCATGAACCAGCCCATCAAAGAGAAAATTAGTACTATAACCGACAAACACATCCTGAGGAAAAAAAAGATGAAATTGACTTTAACTAAATCGTTAATGACCACAACGATAAATATGATGAACCAATGCCATTAGTGAATTAAAGGAGTGATTAATACAGAAAAGCCGATGAACAAGTCAACTCACCTATTCACAAGCCCCAAAGCCTTTAGAGAAAAATAAGTGATGAGATAAATCTGGTGGAGCCCACTCATAGGGCTGAAGAAAACAGAGACACGAGATATTTGGACAGAGATTAACCCAAGAAACACAGTAAGAAGAAAAAAATAGCAAAGAACACTCTTATGGCGTGGAATTGACGTTTAATATGAGATATCTTTATTTGCTTTTTTAACCTCCTTTCGTTTTTATTCATAAACCACTAAGTAAAAATTGCGATAAAAATCAACAAATATCATTACGGAGAACTAGTTTTCAAAGCTATTCTGATGAGATTTTGTACTCGCGAACAGTCATCTATGTCTTGTTTTCCTGAGGGACACCAAAAGTAAAAACTGCATCCTCTCGGGTCGTATTCACAGCAATCTTCAAAAAATACTCCACACTGCATTCCTTTCTTGCAACATAAAACGGACTGCATGCTCAGATTGCGAGTTTCACTGACTGTCCCCACAGCTAGGAGTGCTATAAAGAGAAATAGTTGGGTGATCCTTCGAAACATTGCTAATTTTTATATATTTTATAGATAGTAACTAGCATTTCCAATATTCCTCATGACTTTATTCCATTAATAGCAAGGAAAAGGAATATTTTTATTAACGTAATATGATGCCAATTTTTTGATTTGATGATTCAACATTTTTACTCCTCCGAGTACAGACTTTAGATGCTAGAATCAAGACTTTTGTCTGTTCTCACTCAACATACTCTATTCTATCGCACAAAAGAATCACATTTACAAACTACCTCTCGAAAAAAATAAGAGGGGGTAAGTTACTCTCAACGCAGTTTTCTCGACAAGCATTGACGAATAAGATAACCAAAAATGCATAGGTCAAAAAGGCTGAAAGCATATTTCTCAGCTTTTACAAATAAAGACGAACGAACATTGAGTTTGTTAAGATAGAAGAAAAAAGTATTTGAAACAAAAATCAGTGTCAGGAAAGCATGATAAGTTTAGATATCCGTCTACTGATTTAGTTAAGAGCCTCACTCAGAACACTATAACTTGGCCTGGCAAATGGATGTTTCTGGGTGACTAGCTCAATCGCCTCATCAAGCCCGTACCCATCCACCAACACTAAATACACGATAATTATCTGAGGAGATCTGTACATCCCTGCAGAACAATGCACGTATACCTTGTTTTTCTCGTCAACAAGCAAATTTCGAAGAATCAGGAACGCACCCAAACATTTCTATATGAAATCCTAAGAGCTCATGTCTTGAATTGAGTAGGAGTGGCTTTAAATTCCGTTTTATCGACAAACAGCCTTCAAATAGTCAGGCGAAAGACAGTGGGAGTTGTAATCTTGCTTGCTCTGAATACTGAACACAGTGTTGATCTCCTTTTATTTCAACTGTTGGAAGTCCTACTATGTCCGAAGATAGGCCCCCACATAGATCTGATCAGTGACCTTTGAGAAGTTTAACTGATCAAACTTGCACGTCTAGATGATCTGAGCATCCCTGAGTAAATTACAAATGATACCCTGTGCTGTAGTTAATTTGCTGGCAATCGGGGTGTTTTTTTGCCTCCGGATTGCTCAAATCGAGGAGTCTTCCTGGGTGTCTTTCCGCCTCAACGGTCATGTTCTTTTTAATATAATAATATCGGATATTCTTTCGATTTCGATTGATGAAAAAAGGAAAAGAAAAGGCAACATCATATTTTGGAGTATGTGTTTCCCTTTTGCTTATCGTATTTTCAATCGAGGAGTCCTTAACCTTTATAATATTCATTTTCCGCTTGGATTTCCACGAACCTATCCTAAATCCAAAAAAATACCCAGCTAAGGAATATTTCCGATAATGTAATACTAGTCTCCCTGCTTAAGTTCGCTAACGAGGAGTAGGAGAGTAACCTTGTCCAATCCCCACTTGTGATCTTTACTAATTTAAAAATATACTGCATATAATGGAATTTCGATGCGTTTCGAGAGAGAGCCTTCGATTCCGAAATCCCTCTTACCATTAACAAAAGTAAGCAGAAGGATACTCCCACCCTGCAACTACGTATTTAAACTCGATTTTCCGATGTATTCTTCGGTCAAGTTCTATGGATCCTGACCATTAGTGACCCTGAAATTCGTATAGCTGGTACCTCATTCCACGTTAGTCGAACTGACGAGTCAACAGACCAAAGGCCGAGAGCAGGGACGTTGCCAACAACATATACAGCTTGACCATATTAGATCTGCTTAATAATATTGAAGTGTATTTTTAGTTTCTCATGAAGTCTTTTGGAGTTCCTATCGATATTCCCAAGCATTTCGAACCAAATTCACCAAAGGTATAATATGATTTATAAATTTTTCAATATATGAAATGCATATAAATTTCCACATTCTATTAATTTTCTTTTAATTTTCGGTCAGCCTCTGGTCGGTTCGATTTGTTTTTGGACAGATATATTTTCTTTGTTACTGAATTTTGACCATATCGTATTATCCTTCCCCTTTGGAGAATCATATGACTCAAAACCGATAATTAAAAAGATGCTCATTTACTTGCCTGTATTAATTATTAATTTTCCGACACTTTATAAAGAGTTGATCAGTACAACTCAAAACACACCCCAATTTCGTATAAGACACGTTAGACGCATATCCACAAAAAAAAAATGAAAATCTCCATGCTCAGTAGGAACGACACAAACTTACAAAGAAATAAATCCAAAGGATGAATACATGTGAAACGGAAACATCTAACTCTTAAAGAACCTTATCAACCCCTATTATCGGCTTAAATGTACTTAAAAAGTTGTAATATTATTTTTTTGTTGATCAATCAGAATTTGAATTTATCAACACTGGTTTTATTTGTCAGAAAGTAGCGCTCAAACAGCATCAGATAAAAAATATTATTTTCATCGCGTGTCCAATTTTCACGAATTTTGCTCACTTAAAAATATTCGTAATTGAACATTCTTTACCCCGAATTGGGAGATATTTCTTTGTCTCACGACCTCCCATTAAAAAATCGGTAATTGAATATCCAATTTTAAGTTTTGTAATGAAAACATAGTCAAACACAATCCACAACTAAAATCTTCCATAAAGCGAATAGTATAGATAGGTGAAATATCGATATCTTAATCTCTTTGTCTATTTGCTGGCTGCCCTCGTCAATTCACTTCCAGCACAAACTTTTTCCAGCATTAATTCGCGTGTATAGTAATAATTCAACCTCGACCCCACCGTCGTAACCATGAATAGCCTGCTCTTCCCTATCATCCATCCCATCGGAGCATTCCCTGTGAATTGGATCCTTGATAATGTCGGAATGAAGTTTGGATGCGCTATCGGAGGTTTGTCATTAATTGCGGGCGTATGGCTCAGGACCTTGCTCCAATATTAACAGCCTTGGTTCTGTCTTGCTGGTTCAACCCTGGCAGCAATCGGAAATATTTTCATTCTTAACTCCCCTTCCAAATTAGCATCACAATGGTTCCGACCCGAAGTTATTCCGCTCATAATTTCAATCGCTGTCCTATCCAGCAATATTTCAATAACTCTGGGTGCCTCACTTCCAGGTTTAGTTCTAGGTTCCAACGCTTAGCAAAATGACTTTATCAACTTTTTCGTGTTGGAAGCGATAGTAGTAACAGTACCGATCTTTCTTATGATCATCCTCCTGAGGAATAAACCCAGAATACCACCCAGCTAGGTTGCTTACGAGCAAATTAACAGACCGAAGGATCCGTATTTTTAGACTCTGAAAAAAATGTTTAAGAATAAAGAGTATGTGCTCATCATGTTTGCTATGTCTTTTTCATACGGAAACATGATTGCTGTTATTGCTACTATCTAACAGTGCTTGAACACCCTCGGCTATCAAAAATCGGGTCAAACTACATCTTTGATCCTCCTAACTGCCATGATTGCTGGAATCATATCAACAATTGTATTCTCATTCGTGGTCAAAAAAACGTTCGCCTTTAAAAAAATCAGTCTCGTTTGTAATTTATTGATTAAATGTAGTGCTGTTTGGAGCATCAATAGGAATGAGCGGACTTTTTGTCCTGCTGAGTCTACATGTAAACCCTGAAAGCTACATTTTCATAATAATGGTGTCTTGCTGCATGGGAATATTTCTCGTACCACAGTCCTCCATTCTAATTGGCTACGCTTCTGAAGTCATATTCCCACTGGGCCAGGCATCTGCAAGTGGGTACCAATACGCAGCGAGTCAGACCTTCGGGTTTCTTCTGGGATTAGGAGTCATCAGTTTTATCGATAAACAAAACAAATGGAAGGTCTACGTAGTATTCGGATTGTAAATAGTTCTTTTCATACTGGCGGCAATCTGCATCCTCTTCACGAGACAAAAACTTAAAAGAATGAAGTAAGAGTCAAGACTGAGACTGTCAAGGAGTTCTCTCTCGGAAAAACTGACCCACAGTCTGATAATCGATGAAGACAAAGAATAGGTAAGAAAGAACAGTCCTGTGATGCAATCATTTTGAATGGAAAAATATGGTGCTTCTTTACTTTTTTGTCTATATTTTAAAATCAATTCCAGAGTTTTAAGTTGATTTAATTAAAACAGAGGATAATTTATTTTTATTGAAATATCCACAAATGAACATTGCGACTGACGACAACTGTAAGGAAACATTCGACAACCTGAAATTTAGAAAGATCGATGCCAGCTACATCGTCTATTCAATTGTCGATTAAAAAATCGTAAGCAGTGAGTGATTTAGATCGTCGAAAGACTAGGTAAAGCAGAATAAAAATGGGATGATTTCCTACAGAGTCTCCCCGATAAAGAATACCGATATGCTGTTTTCGATTTCAAGTTCACCAATGCTGATAACATGAACATCAGTAAAATGATCTTTGTCAATTGGTGTGCCGATGGTGCACCCATGAAAGGAAAAGTCCTCTATGCGACCGCCAAATAAGCTTTCAAGAAGTATCTCGACATACTCGGCAAGGACTTCGTCCTTTCCTCAAAAGGAGACGTACATATCAACACCATCATAGATGACCGAAAAAGACATGATCAAATAACTAGAGAAGTGATATTTATCTCATCAATGTTTTATACATAGTCATCCGAACTCATATCATTCAACTCAAACCATGAACACCAAGTACCAGCTCCACATCAGTAAGAAACCAATTGTGGCAAGCTGTTCCCATTTCTTCTCCTGAGATGACCTTATTTGGCTCCCATAGGTCACCGTTCTCTCATTATTGTAAGTCACTGTCTCCTCATTGTTGTAGGTCACCGTTTCTTACTTCCCTTGGATGAGACTCCTTTTCTCTCGCAGCTAGTTCTATTTGATTCTTTAAAGTTGCCGAATTTTCTCCTCCTCCTACTTAATGAGTCTGAGTCTTTCCAGCTACATTTTCCTTTTTTACTCGGCCTAATCCAGCCTCCTTTTCGCTGCCTCCAAGGCTGCTCTTTCCTCCTGCTCCCTTCTTATTCTGTCTCTTTACTCCCGGTCCTGTCTTTCCTGATCCCTTTTTATTCTGTCTCTTTACTACTGTTCTGCTTTCTCTCTTTGTTCTTGCTAATATCGTCTCTTTTACTCCTCAGATGGGAGAATAAAAGCAGGCTATACGGGCTTTTACTCATCTTGAATTCTTTAAATCTCCTATTAAGTTCTTTAGATGATTTCTTCCGTCAATTCTTTGGCCTTTTCAACGATAAACTATGACCCTTTTTTGAATTCCTGCTCCATCGAAGTCATTTTCTCCATGGTCGGAATCTGATCGGAGTGGAGGTATTTCTACTAAATTTCCGTTTTGGCTTAGGATATAAACCCTGCAGATTATATTTTTTCCTTGGAAACCGTTTGAGCTGACCATTCCTCGGCAAACTTCTTAAGATCATAGTGCTCATCAATGGGTTCGATCATTGCCTTCTCTCCCAAGGCGGGAACTCTGAGTTCCTGAAAATCAGCTTCCAATTTTTCGATTTAACCACGGTTAAGAAATTAGATGATAACATGGTTACCCTTGTTGATCACCCTGTTGACACTCTCATAACCTTTGAACAGTTAGCTCTTGAGTTTATTATGATTGTAGCCTGCCGAACTGCCGTGATCACAGTTCCTGATTATTATCAGGTTTTATCTACTCGGAACACTCAGATCTTCGATAGAGTTGTCATTACTGTTTTTGCTCGGGGAGCTTGAGCTCGTTTCGGGCCATTAGAATTCACCATCGATCACATCGATCCCAGCATTGTCTAATGCACTGACTTTCGAATCCTCAAATTAAAAGTCCAGGGTCTAAATGTCGTTTATGTCTGAGAACTCAACGTACGCCACGCCATTATGAACAACCACCTTATCCAAAGAGTATTTATTTAAAACCTCCTTGATTCTGTCGGAGTGGGTGTTTGCAGGAACTGGCTTTATTGTGATTATTTTTGAACTCATGAAATATCTTCAAATAATATATTATACACTCCAAAAAATCATTTTTTATCCCATCTGTCATACTTTTTTTAAATACTTCACTTTCCCACTTTTGTGAGTCTTAACACTCTGAATAATGGAAGCTGAAATCAACTCACCCAAAAAGGGGTTGCTCAAATTCACAGTATGCTCCCTCGAAATAGCAAACGACTGCACGGCTGGGAACTTAGACATCACAATTAGCGACGACAAAAAAACTCAGTAAGTCCATTTTGCATAGCGAAAAATGACCGTTCACAACTTTTTCATGTTTGGATGTTCTCCTCAATAAAAAGTCGATATTGTACTAAAACTCGACAACGAAAACTAGGGATTTTCGTAATTCTCTCTTTCTAATTTGTGCGGGATTCCCAGAGTCAGACACTAAATAGAAGTGGTTCTAGTCTAAAGAAAACACGGGTCGATAGTACAACCAATAAAATAGATCGGAACTTTGAACATTTAAATCCTGTATCTGATCGGAAATCTCGGCAGACTGCATCTCACAATGTTGGAAGCATAACTCACAAGAGACACCGAAATTGCTGGCAAGATGGATCCCTACGTCATACTGACCCTCAGGGATCAAGAAATGAAAACTGGTGTCCGTGACAACGAAGGAAAACGGCCAATATGGAACTCCAAACTGTAATTTGATATTTACTCTGTCGAAGATGTACTTCACTTGAAAGTGATGGATCAAGACAACCTTGTCGATGATGTGGTCGGGTAAAAGGACATCAACCTACTCAAAGAAGGGTTTCTTGTGCCAGAAAAACACTTTAGAAGCTTACCAATCAACATTATTTACGGGTAACAAAGTGCAGGAATTGTCAATATTTAGTACAAGTTCTAAATCTATGGGTAAAATCAAATGTTCTGAGTTCTACCCTTTTTATCTTTTTCTTACCCTTCAAGTATACGATAAATTCACCAGCTTTCTGAAAATTTAGTGCCTTCGGTCTTGAGCAAAGATAAATTCCAAAGAGCAGTCTGAAATACTATAACCAATTTTCTGCTCCTTCTGTAGGTAGACCCGACAGTATTGCCAAGTACTTCAACGAAATCAAATTTAACTCTTATAACGACAAATCCTTTAGTTCAAAAGAGAGCAAAATATGGAAATCAAGGTTGCACTATCAATTCAAAATCTCAAAATAAATTATAGAAATAGTCGAAAGCGTCAACTACTTACTAATTTTCCTTCTTCTCTTCCTTTTTTTTAGGAATCAAACTGGTTTTCTTTCCTTCAAACCAAGGTTTGCTGTCTTTCTTACTAGAATCAACTAGTTTTAGGTATCTCTTGTGAGATACCTCATTCTCGTCATACTCAGGAAACCCATGCTGCCAATTATATTAATCCAATTTTCTGTTATTCTCGGGACTGAACCCTATGGTTGGTCCCTAATTCCAGTATTAGTTACTTTCCCTAACTTTCTTTTGTTTCTTGAAAGTATGAGATTCAAAAGAATCCTCCTAATCCTTACCATATTATATTTTACGTCTCCCTCTGAAATTTGAAGGCAGTTTGACCTCCTGAGCAGGTGTGGACTGTTTAAATTTTCT
>JAOWAT010029903.1:0-12004 GCA_028571025.1 Longipedia americana | reverse complement strand
CCTAGAAACTTTACATGTAGCAGAAAAATTAATTACTTTGAGAAAAATGCCAAAGTTTCAAGAAACTTATGCTGTTTAATGTGAAATAGCCTCTCAAACAGATTTTGCATTTATTTTGGCATTTTTGAACACCCGTTGTGGTTAGAAACTTAGAGAGGAACAATTAAACTTCAGCCATGCACTAATTTTAAAAGTTGTTGCCATCAAAAGCAATTTCTACATCCATTTCTATTGGTAGTAATGATAAATTTATATCTGTCCCGTTTTACCCCAAAGACAAAATTTGCAAAATTCTGACATAAAAATTCAAAAGTCTAGCGAATAATACATTCATCACAAAAAAAACAAAGAATTCGCCAAGAGATATGATGTAGAGGAAGTTTCTAACCAAATTTGAGCAAATTTTTACTACCGGGTGTCCTTGAAAAATGGAGATTTCTGAGGCAAAGTGTCCCGTTTTGCCCCTGTCTACGGTAGTTAATCATGCATGATTTCAAAAAGATATCATACATTGCTGCATCTACAGGGATGCAAAAGATTTTCATGGATTTTGTCAGATCTCATTCATACTCATTAATCAGAGTACAGCTCAGTCACTTGATGACTCTAACTTTAGATCATTTACCTTCAAGAATATTTGAAGATTTTCATCTGGGTGGTTGAGCATGACTTGCACATTTCTGTATCCTTTCTTCTTCTCCAAGACAACAATTAATGAATGGTCCTCATCATATTGTTCTCCAACTGGTCTCCTCAAAGTGATTCTTAATTCCTCTCCACCATCACTCAACCTCTCTTTGTTCATCACAACTCCAATACCCCTCAGTTCTTCATCATTTTTGCCCCATTTCAAATCATAAATGTAGGATGACTTATCTAGACCAATTCTATTGGCATTTGCATCAAATGAAACGGTCATGTCGGTGATAGTGGCACTCAAAGAGCAGAACTTTTCAGAAACATCATGTGTTTTTGTGCCATCAAAACCAATTATCTTTTCTTCATCGTAGAATGCATTGAAATTGAGAGTATTTCTGTTTGAAGACACATGCATGTTTCCACTCAGTTTGATATCCTTGTTATCCCAGAAAGCTGATGTGACCAGAGCTGAAATTTCCCCTCCATTAGAACCTCTTTTCCCATTGACATCCACAATATGATAAGCGTTATTACAATCTGGGATATTGGGATCAGTACACAGGGCACATGTTACTTGAAATGAGGATCCAAAAGTTAAGCTGGTTTTTATGACAACACTTCCATTATATTCCACCATGAGTGTATCAGTGTTGGGATTACTGACAACATGAAGGAATCTCTTTCCCATATTCTCCAAAGCCAATTCAGCCTCAATGCCAGCAGATTTAAGTTCACCATTTGCAATCAGTCTGAATTTTTCACCTTGTGGCAAATTGAAATATAAGTCACCATCAAACTTCAATGCATCAACATTTCCAAATGAATTTAATTTCAATTCATATCCATTCAACTGTCCATCAATATTTGCTTCAAAAACTCCAGCATCCATCTTTACTTTTGATTCCAAATCAAAGTTTACTTTTCCCAATTCTCCCTTGAGTGCACTATAGTGTGCATTGTCTGATAATTTGTTTGTAATTTGAACATCAGTAAATTCAAATCCTTCAAATGGAGAATCAATTTCAACTTGGAAGGTGAAATCTGTTAAAGCATTAAAGAGGTAGTCAAATTTGATTCCAGCCGTTCCTTTTGGATATCCAACATGTGCCTTCAAAGTCTTTCTGTCTCCATTTTCAAATGCTAAGTCCAGAGATACAGTTTTGGAATGAGGAATGTAAGGAGAGTTCAATTTGAAAGTAAGATGCTTTCCATTGTTCTTTAAATTGTATTCCAAATTGCATTCTGATTTTTCATTCATGATTCTGAGACTCACATCCATATTTCCTTTTGCTAAACTTAATGAGTCACTCTTTATTTCCAAAATGATGGGTGTAATTCTTTCAAACGTGGATGAAACTTCTAATTTTGCAGATATATCATTAGCAACATTGTAGCCCATGGAAGTAAAAATTTGTATATTTTCTGGTCCAATTATCTTTCCTTGCAACTTTGAAGCTTGGGCAGATAGATCCCAGTTAGTTATAAGTTGATATTCACCATAAGGAGTAAACAATTTCATATTAACATCTTTCTTCATGAAATTTGGTGATCTTGGAATACTTAGAGTGCCTTCAATTCTATCTACAAAATCAAATGGTGTCACCAGTTTCAATGTTCCCTCATAGTCATCACTCAATGTCTTCATCTGGGTGAGCAACTTGAACCTTGGATAATGTACATTTGAGGTGGTAACATCAACATTAAGGAGTTTAATGTCTTGAAACATAAATTGGAATTCTGTTTGAACCTTGGAAAGATGAATGCTGGAACTCGAGAATGATAAAGATCCTTTAATGTTATCCCAGGATTTTATATCAACATTTCCATTCAAATCAATGACATCTTTTCTCCATTGAAGTTTGGATTCTAAACTGTAGTTGGACTTAATATGTTTCACTCCTCCCTCAATTTTGATGACTCCATATGGTATGTATGGTGAGTCCAAAGTAATGGCTCCATATTGTTTTCCTTTATTGAAAGTGAATGTCAGAGCATGTTTCTTATCAACAGTAAAAGCAACTGATCCAAAAGCTTCAAGGATTGTATTTTGGAATAAAGCTTGTCCACTAATATCATTTTCAAAGAGTGGTGTTTCAATTGAAAAAGTGGCTTCAAATCCACCTTTCCTCTTCTCATATGCACCAGAAATAAAGTGATCATTATTAATTACAATTCTTCCTTTGTATGCATCTGAATTAGTATCAATTTTAAGTTTCATTGTTGCTTGTCCATTGTCCAAGTATGGACTTTCAAACTGCACTGTAATATCATAACCATTTCGTTCTTGAACATTATAAGATGCTTTATGGATACCTTTTGGAGTTGTTAAAACAATTACTCCACTTGTAATATCCTGGTCCATGTCAAAAGACAAATCTCCATAAGAATCTGTTGATACAAACAGACTTCTTTTATATCTTCCATCTGCCATCATCTGGTTCATATTCAAAACTTTCTGATCATTTACAACAATTTCAATATTTCCATTTTTGCCTGATTCAAATTTCAATCCAATATTATTAGGTCTTTGAGAGGTGGAATGTACAACAGTAAGGAATGCATCTACATTTGTAGTTTGTCCTCTCTTAATGTTCAAAATAGCATTTATGTTGAGATCTTCATTTCCACTCATTCGGAATTTCACAGTATTAGTTTTGCCTCTTTGGCCCTTTGTTGAAATGGCAATGATCATTTCTCTATTGGAGACTGGTTGGACTTTCAGAGGAAGTGCTAGATTTACGCTACCATCATATGTTAGATCTTGATTGTCATATGAAAATTGTATTTTTTGTTCTTCAATAAATCCACTAAATGAGATGGAAGAAGCTTCATTCCTCAATTCACCGCCAAATGGTAAATTGATATTCATTGCACCTTCAAGTACATCTGCCAAATTCAGCTGAAATTCTCCATCAACTTTTCCTCCTACCCTATTGTAACGTAATCCAACTGATCTCATAACTCCAAGTATAGAAACACCTAATGATATGTCAAAGTCTTGAAGAGATTTTGGCTTAAAAGTCAGTTTGGCAGAGAAATCTCCAGGATTCAATCCAAGCTTTGGCATGGCAGCTGTGAAGGTGCCTCCAATGTTATTCATGTTTTCAAATGTCATGCCTGTGTCAATGGACAGCAATGATTCCTTATTAGCATATGCATTTACCTTGAACTCAACTGTTTCTGACTCAATATATTTCAGCTCAAAATCCACACTTACGGATGGCATCAAATTGGCAATACCACCTACCATGAGTTTTCCTTCAATGTTTTGTTTAGAAGCAGCATAAGATACTTCAGCTGTAATTGCTTTATCAGAAATTGACTTGTCAATAACAGTACCATCAATCACAACAGATGCACTAAATTCTTTTCCATATTTCATGGCAATGTCCAAGTTGAATGTTATGTCATCTGCACCTTTGCTAGCTACCCAATTAACACTTAACTTTTCATTGATTAACCTATATTCCCCATTGAATCTAAGAACCATAGAATCCAAGTTTCCTTCTGCAACAATTTCCATTCCACCTGTTATTTGATTCCATTGGCCTTCAAACTTTAGTTCGTTAAAATTTTCAAAAGGAGTGTTGAGTTCTACTACAGCTTTATTATTCTCATAGGAAGCTTCTAATTCAATTTTTCCAATTGGTCCAGAATATTCAGTTTTAAGCAACTTTTCACTTGGATCCATGACTCCAGACAATTGATACTCAGTTCCCGAAGCCTCTACTTCAATTTCAAAGTACCTCTTGGATGCCTTCTTACCAAATTCAGCTTCCACTTCCAATCTCTTCCCCATTAATTCCATTCCCAGTTCTGCCTTAAACTTGTTATCTGATCTCTCAAGGAACATAACTATAGGTGCACCTAATTCTGAACTTGTGATTTCCAATGACCATTTATTTTCTGATGCCTTTATTGTTATATCAACAGTTTTGTCATTAACTTTAAGGTTTGCTTTTGTCAAGCCTTTGTTGATAACAGAATCTACAGATAAATTTATCTTTGGTAAAGCAGGAATAGGAGTCAAAAATTTTCCAGTGAGTTTGACATTATTTGTCATGTATCCTGTAAAATCTAATTTGAAGACAATTTGTTTCATATCTCCTGTTGCTTCAGACCAATTTATATCAACATTAAATTTCTTATCAGAAGAATTGAGTACTTCCATCAAGATGTTGACTTTCTTTGGCACCACACTTACTCCCATAGCATTGTTCATTATAACGGTTGAAACTAATCCATCTGCAGAGATATCAATTTTTCCATCAACAGAGAATTTTCGTCCATCTACTAAGTCGATATCAAAATCTAAAGACTTTTGTTGCAGGTCAACTGACAATTTACCCATCCATACCTGACCTTCAGGTTCAGGATTTGTTGCTGTTATTTTATACAAGAATAATTTCACCTTTTCAGGCTCCTTGTTAATTAAAGCTTTTATTGTACTTAATAATGTGCTTTCAATTTTGTGGCTCATTACTTGATCAAGGATGGTGGTAGATGAGAAAATGGTTGTTGTGATTCCACTTTCTTTGTCTGTAGATTGAGTAAGTTTCAATGATTTGATTGGGATACCATGAGATTTATAAAGATTTGGCAATACAATTTCAATTTTTCTCTCTTTCTCCATGTCCATGGGAATATTGATGTCTGCTGTAAATTTTTGTGCAAAAATTGTTAATACATTTCTTGATAGGATTTCTGCTTCATCTTTTGTGTAACCAATTGCAAGGCTCACGGAATCTTCTGCACTAGATGAATCTCCTTTGAATGCTGTCAACAAAATATCTCCTTTGCTTTCAGTGACAGCAAAATTTCCCTCAAGGACATACTTATCATTATTGATTTCCAAAACATATTTCAATTCTTTAGTCGATCTGGTGCCGGAGAATGTAATTTGCTCTAACCCGTAAAGTCCTTGTAGGCCAATAAGTCTAAAGTCAATATCAGATTTTATCAATGACCATTCAGCAGCTAATTTGATTGCAGAATTGATATTCAGACTGTTTCCATCTTGGATTTTAACTCCTGCTTCAATGACTTTCTTAGGCTCATCAAGATCCATATTGGTGATGATATTGACTTCTGGTGTAAAGGGTGATGACAATCTCACTGATGCAATGTAGGATAATGGAGATTTTGTTCCAATCAGAATTTTAAGCTCATGAGTCCTGTCTTCCTTAAGGTTACTAATTTTGATGTTCAATTCATTTTGTAGTCCATATGATACTTTTGCACTTGCCTTTATATTGACTTCACCAATTGTCACAGTCTTCCCCTTGACAGATAAAGATCCTGAATAACCAGTTGGACCTTCTTTGCTCAAATTTAGATTGATCATTGCATTGCTTTGACCTGCAAGTTCAATTTGAATATTGACCTGATTGTTAGCTCTATCTGGGTTCCAGCGAAGAATAATATTCTGCCTCCATTCACCTTCTGATCCAAATGATAGTTTGGCTTCTGTAAATGGTGTTTTGTTATATTCTAATGATGCTCTACCAATTTCATTATTATTCAATTCAGCTGAGATAGTGATGACATTACTTTCATCAGAATTTGTCCATTTAGCATTTCCTTTCATCTTTTCAAATCCTGGGATGCTGGTTGCAATCTCAACACTAGCAGTATTGTCTCCTAATTGTGTTTTAATCACAGCTCTTTGCTCCATTGCTTGAAGAGTCAGCTTGGCATAGGTTTTCAAATTTGACACAAAATCAACCTCAATATCCATTACTTTAGGATACTTTAATTCAAGATGGAGCTTCTTTTCCATAGACTGTTGAGAGAAGTCAGCTGAGAAATCAACAATAAGAGCTTCTCTTCCATCTTCAATTTGCTTCACACTGAAGGATGGTTTAGATAAATCTTGTATATCAAAAGTGGAAGTACGAACTTGTTCTTTGAAGCCCATTTGTTTTACATTTGTCTTCAGTGTTTGCTTTTTCTTTCGGTAAAGTGGAATTTCCAAATATTTAATATAGGGTAAATCTACAATACCTTTTGATTCAGACTTTGATGTTTGGGCATAGAAATCTTCATTCCATTCTACTCGATACTTATCTTCTACCTTGGTCAGTCCATCACTACCTTTACTTTTCTTGTAATCATAATCAATATTGGCCTTTCTGATTTTTTCAAATGGAGTTTTCAAGTCCATATCAATTTTCAATTCACTTGGATCAGTTAGACTACCAACTTTAGTACAACTTATTGAGAAGTCTGCCCAAATGTTTCTGGTAGCCTTCCATTTCATGCTAATTTTTCCATCATCTTTATTGATATCATATGTAATAGTTAAATCTGATATCTTCAGACTATCTCTTTCAACAGTTATTCTAGTTTCACTATTACTAATATTTTCAATGTTTGTTGTCACTACATTGTACCCTGGAAATGGAGTCTTAACCTCAATGATATAATTCTTGCCTTTCTTTTTAATATCAAGATTCCATGACTGGCCAATTTCAGCATTTGCTGTGATATAGTCCTTAAAATTTGATTTTATTGAAATTAGTTTTCCAAGTTGTTTTTTCAAGGATGCTTCAAAATTAAGACCATCTGGACCTGCCTTCAATGTAATCAGTGGTTGTTCATTTAATAGTAAATTGACAGAGAAGCCATTAGACAAATCTCCATCAATACCATTAAAATTTAGATCAACAATAATGTCCCCATCTTTGGTCCAAGTCTCAACAAAATCACTCCATTCTGTTGAGAAGGTTTCTCTTCCAAGTTCATAAGTCATCTTAACCTTTCCATCAGCAAAATTGTCTGAGAAAGTCCAGTCTATACTGAATTTCACCTCATGATATTCTGTTTCATAATCCATTGTAATTCCAGAATTCATAAATGATACATCTCTTTGCATTCTGGTTGAAATTTTCATTGATTTATAGTTCTCAAATGGTGTTTGAATCTTCATAAAACCCATATCACCTTCTAATCCATAAGATAAAGATACATCACGCCTCATAATTTCATTTCCAAATGAAATTCCTAAAGACTTCCCAATGGAGGTAGTTCCTAATTTTCCAGACAGATTGATATTTTCAAATCCAATTAGTGGTGTAATGAAATCAATGCTAAATTCTCTTTCATCATAGGACAATGTACCTTCAACAGCAAATTGATCTTCATTCTTTCTTACACCCAATTTTACTTTGTATGGGCTGTCTGCTTGCCAAAGGGCTTCCAATCCAAGATTTTCCCAATCATTGAAAGGTGTCAATAGTTCTGATGCTACTTCAATGTTTGATAATCGATGACCTACCACAATTCTGTTGGTCATGATCATGTATTTTTTGTCATTCTTCTCCAAAATCAAATCAATTAAGTAGGTGCCCTTTCTATTTTCATAGCTTCCACTAAGGACCAATTTTTCAAACCCTTCAAATGGGGTTTCAATCAATATGGTTGGAATAATTTCACCAAGTGTGACTTTTATTTTGATTGTCTTGACATCTCCATTCCTTTCAATTGATAATGAGGCTTCAGGATTAACGCTGATGTTGTATCTACCTCTTAATTTGATATCCTTGTAATCAGCACAACTACTTTTGAAGCTTAGGAGGCCATTGAATGTATCTTCTGTAAGTACAAATGTTGACTTTATGTCAAAGAACCTTTCATCTAGAACTCCAGCAGCTTCAAATTTTCTCATCTTCTTTGAGACATCATAATTGATAGTAATGAATAGCTTATCAAAATGTGATAGAGAAGATTCAGCAGTCAATTTGATATCTGCAATATATTCATCCACATTAAATTTCAATAATGATTGAAATAAAACTTCTGCATTGTTAATGACTTTAACATTGATGTGCCCTGAATTCGTTAACAACCAAGAAGTGCTAAAACTGCTCAATCCAGTCCACTGTGTTTCAAAGACTGAAGAAATTTCTCCCTTCATACATGATTCTTCCTTACATTCAAAATGTGCCCATGTGTTGATGAATTCTTGTTCTCCAATTGAGGACTTGACGGAAAACATTTTCTTATTTCCATTTAAATCATATGCCAAGCTGTTTACAGCTTCTGGTGCATTTGTTAATTGTGCTGAGCTTAAATTGAGAATAACATTCAGTTGACCTTTCATCCAGTTCTCTTCAATTGATCCATGAACTTGTCCAATGATATCATTGTATTGCACTGTAGCTTCAACTCTTTTGTCACCATTTGTTTTAAAATGGAAATCAGCTTTTGCAATTTTCAAAGTATCACATGGTGTGCCAACTTCAAAATTGAGTCCATATTCTTTGAGATCAACCATACCTTTTACATAGTAGATCTTTTCAGTCAGTTTTTGGTTAAAATAAAGACTGAGTGACTTTTTGTCATGAGTCCATTCATAACCATATTTTGCTTCAATATCTTCAAAGTATTTTATTGGTGTTGTTGCTGTCAATGTCAATTCCTTTCCATTTCTTTCCCATTTCACTTCATATTGCTCATCATTATAATTCAAATTTGCTTCACCACCATTTGAATCATATTTGTATTCCATTTCAATTCTTCTGTTTTCAATGCCAATGACAGGAAGGTGTCCATATATTTTTGCTTCACCTTTATTATCTTCAAGCTGAGCCTTGATATTGAATGAATGAGTCATGTCTTCAGACTTACCAGAGAGTTCAATGAACTTAACAGAACTTGTTAGATCTACGTTTCCTTGTGAAGAAATTTCTTGCCAATCATGGTATGAGCTGTATACTTTAGCTTTATAGCTGAAGATCATTCCATCTTGACTGAACTTTCCTGAAGTGCCAATCTTTTTGTCATTTAATTGATACTCAACCTTCCATTCATTTCTTATTTTCTGAAATTCTCCAACTATTCCCAAGGATGACATCTTTTCACAAGGAGTCTTTAAGTCAAGTTGAGCTTTTAGGAGATCATCGTTATTAGCAAACAAAAATTTACCTGACATGGATGATGTTTCTTTTTGAAGATCAATTTCAATGGATTTATCTGTATTCAAAATGTCAACATTGCAATAAGCTGATATGGTTGAATAACCCTCAAATGGAGTTGTGATTTGCAGTTTTAATTCTTTGCCAGAGTCAGAGTTATCAATTTTCAAATTGGCTTGAATTTGATGACCCTCAGTTTTCTCTTCCATGGTTAGGCTTCCTTCAACTGCTGTAAATGATGTTTCACTGAAGAAGAATCTTGGCAAGGAATTTTCTTTGAAAGCCAAGTGAGCTCTAACCTCATATTCTGAGAGTTCTAAGAAAGGCAATTTAACATTTCCAGTAACATCCCAAGAATTATCAGATGGCTCCACTTTGATCAACAGATCTGCAACTGTTGTTGGGTATTTCAAACCAGCGTTTAGTTCTATGTCATTAGCATTGGCATAATTGAAATTCATTGTCAATTCATGTGTATATGGAGTTGCAAGTTTATACACAAAATCAAAGTTGCTGTCAGTGTTCAAATATTCAATTCTTGACTCTGTTCTTAAGCTGTTGATATCAACATAAACCAATTCTGCATCAAAACCATGCTTCTTCTTGACAAGTTCTCCACTGATTTCCGCATTGCCCCATGGACCATTGAGAATCACATCAATAATGTGACTTCCTGGATTATTTTCAGAATGGATCAATTGTAAATCTGCTTTGAATTCATCAATGTTGGTGGCCAAAGTAGAATGGAATCCATTATTTTCAGTTTTGTGATCATACTCAAATTTGGCTTTCTTCAAAAAATCATATGATGATGTGATAATGACTGCAGTTTTTGACAGATTTGGTTCAGGTAGAGACTGTTCCATTAAAGCATTGACAAACTGATCATAGATTCTTAAATCAACATGAGCAGTTTTTTCAAGATAACCAAAACTAACAAAGATATCATCTTCTCCCAATGAGATGAATTTTGCTCTAAAATTGAATAATGGAAGTTGTTCAGATGTGAAATCCATATCAATCTCAGTATGTACTTTGTTATCTCTTAGATAGGATCCTTTGAGGGTCATCTTTTGTAATCCATTTCTTTCTGCAACCATATCCAACTTATGTTCAAAAAAGTGTCCTACAAATGTTGCCTTGAAATCCTGAGCATTTATCAACCTAGCTTTGGCTTGAAGTGCACCAAATTTATTAGACCTGTATGTTAATGACGCGCTGATTTCAACATCTCTGCCCTCATTGGAGTAGACAAGGAAAACTTCTGTAGGATGAACGTCACATGCATATTCAAGGCTGAACTTCGCATACACACTAGGATGCGTCATGAAATCTCCTTTTACAGCAACACCTCTGTTACCATATTTAGCTTTGATACCAGCTCCAAATTTATTTTCAGTCTTCTTAAATTTAATACCTGCAACAATTGTTTCTCCAAAACTATGCTCAAGTTCTACACCAACAATAAAATCAGTTTTAGCCTTGAACTGACCCTTCATGTCAATGTTGACCTTATCAACATCATTCCTGTAGATCTTCAATTGCAATCTTGAGTCTTTGCCCATTTTAACTCTATAACCAACATCAAATGTTTTTAAAATTTCGAATGGCGTTTTGATCACTAATTGACCATCCTTGGTTCTTCCAGAATTATGATTGAATTCAACACTGATAGTCTTACCATGTTGTGATGCCAGTACTACTGTCTTGATGTTACCATTCATTTTCCTGTGATCCAATTTTACATTGATTCCATCTAAGGGAGAAAATGTGGAAATTGTGTCAATTTGTCCAGTCAATACATCTGATTTCTCAATTGTCATATCAAATGAATGCTTGTAACTATTCCATCTCAAAACAAGCTGAAAAATAAAAGGACATGAGATTAATATGTGTTTTTAATGAACCCTTACATTGCTTTGGACTTTTTCATAGAGTCTATAAACATTAAACAATGTTTACTTACATTTGTGTCCATTGTAGTTTTTTCATAATTTCCACTTGTCTTGTGCATCAAAGCAGCTTTGATGTCTTTGAAAGCTTCCATACTACTCTTCAATGACAGTTGAGCTCCATACGCACCATCGCTGTTACTCAATTCTCCATTCAGGGTCAAAAAATATCTGATTACTCTTAGCTCAACATTAAAGCTCTTTTGATCATATTTACCCAGAAGACTCAAGTCATATCCCATGTAGTCAATGTTGGCAAAAACAGTTCTGGGCAACAAAACTGTTTTGATCTGGACCCTCTTGCTATCATCAACATCCTTGTCCCAGAAGAATTCAGCATTCATTTTGGAATAGTCATTTGATGCCTGAAATTGAAATTTAACTAGCTCTAGATTTTAAACTTCAAATATAACTAACTACACTAATTTTTTTTATAAGCATAGTGTAAAATCGGCCAGCCTCGGATATGCTTATTTTTTGGCGATTTGAGGCTCAAAA
>JAOWAT010029792.1:0-12005 GCA_028571025.1 Longipedia americana | reverse complement strand
AGTTTAAGTGCCACTGTTACGGTCTTCCATTCAACGATAAGAAGCTTCAAACAACACAAAGTTACATCGAGGAGCACGAATAAAAGAAATCAGGTCCCACAGACAACATTCCTGACATCAGCGCATACGACGGTGAATAAATTTCAGAAAAAGACATGGCTAAAATAAGAGCCAAATCCGTAAAAGTTATTTCATGTTAAGGAACTCAAATATCAACACTTTTCGAAAAGAAGTACGTCGAATGAACCCTGATTATTTCTATTTTGTGTATTAATTGAAAATGTGTAAAGCTTATCTAAATCATTGCTCTGATTTTATTTCAACTGGTTTTGCAAAGAAATGTCTTCCATTTCCGTAAAATTTCTAATTTGGAGTCTTTGCGGTCGGAAAGATTTCAGTATCCGGACTGTTTGCAAGATTCTTTTCGCATTTTTAGTTGACATTCACAGGGTTCATCCTAACCCCACAAAAATGACAGATCAGTTTATAACTTGAAAACTTTTCATTCAAAGTTTCAACTTATTCACTTAATTCTTTGATAATAACATTTGCTTTCTATTCAGTTTATTTTCTAACTGAAACCTCTTGAGACTTCAAATCTTGTATCAGGTTATAAATAACCTAATTTTTAAAAGAATTTATCTACTTAGCCGCCAATGCCTTCTGCAACTGAGCCCTGTTGTTTTATACCTCCCTTGGAAGCTACTCGATACCCAACTCCGGAATAGTCTGATATTACAAAGATTTCTTACTCTTTCCGGCTTATTTATTAGATACTCAATAGCTTCGTACATATCCTTTGATTTCACTAGAAATCTACAGAGTCGTCGTTCTTGCTCGATTAAATCACAATCCATTGTTGTCAGTTCAAAGAATTTATTGCCGAGATCATTGATGGTGTCAACTTATCTTTGAACCAATGATACCTAATGACTCAAATTAGCCAATTTAATCCCTTAAAAACTTTTCAATCTTTCCAAAATCCCAGAGTATTCCGATCTTACATCCCTTTCGATTATATTCTTTACAAACTTGATTTACTCAACTCTATATTCCAACCGATGCAGCTGTGCAATTATCTTATCCCGCTTATCAACCAAATTAGACCGTATTGCCTCAGACAAATAAAACACCCTAGAACGATATGCATCCGTAATCTTGAGGATTCGATGGAGCTATATTGAATACTTTTAGATACATGGTTGTTATGAGGACCGTAAACAGTACACTGGTTACAGATTAGCTATTAGCATGTTTCGCAGAAGTAGATGAAAGGACATTTATGATGAATACAGTTGCTTTTGTTAATTTAGAATGTATACGCAGAGGGTGGAGGAGTTGGTTGTATCGAAGAAACATCGGAGACGTTTTCAGCATTTTTTGATCGACCAGATTATTTCTTTTTACTTTACTTGTTCCCTTTTTTTGAAGGACTAACGGGTTTTTATTTGCTCTTTGACTTACCAGATAGACCAGATTTCTAAGATTTCTAGTCAACACTTTTCTTCTTCTTTCCTTTGCTTTTATCACTTTTCTCACCCATTTGGTCAGTTATTTTTTTTGCTGCTAAAAATTTTTTTTAATTCAAAATTTTGTTATTTAACTTTTCTCACCCTATACTAACTAACTGGCAAAGATGTTTTATAAGCTTTGAAAAAGTTAAAAAAATCTCGAAATATAAACAATAAATTCACTTTATTTCTGGGTTATTATTCTCCCACCCTCAACAAAAAAAAAGTTAATACGGGTCAAATTAGTTTTCTGTTTACTAATGTCATTTAAAAAACTGTTAAAAGGTGAATGAGTACGAGGAGTCATACTTTTACCTTTTGTTTACAAAATACCTACAGATAGTAAACAATATGAAATTAGCTGCAAAAAAAAATTAGTAGTAGTGACTGTCATGATCGTAGTTGCGTGATTATTCGTTGGAATTTAATACGATCTAATAATATGAAAAAATAGTCTCCTCCTCTAAAGAGGACTTCCAATGGAAAAAATCGGTATAGATCATATGCCAAGTCCGCTGCCATCTCGTTGAACCTTGCCCTCTCAGGGTTCTACTTCGGCTATTGTATATCCTACTTTGCAACCTTGCCTTTTGATGAGCTTACCTAGCTCTACGACATAACTACCAGCAAGAGCCTTGCCCAGGGAGTTCTTGTCGGAGCGATACCGATTGGAGGGATATTAGGATCAGTTTTAAACATTCCTTTGCAAAAAAAATTATCACCAAAGTATCTATCTTCCAGTAGACTTAGAAATAGCTTACTCGCCGTGAACTTATACGCTTCGATTGTGAGAGTTTTGATAGTTTTTAGAGTGGAAGGCTTGTTGTTTTATGCCAGGATAAGCTAAGGAATATGCTCCGGGTGCTACTCAGCGATAGCACCGATGATCATCATGCAGCTGTCCCCGATTTAAATTTCTGGAACTATGGGGAGCTTTTTCCAGTTGTCAGCAACCATCGGAGGAGCTTTTTCTTTCCTTCTACAGTTGTCTCTTAGTGCAGGTTTGAAGCTCTCGATGGATCAATACATCATTTGGATGTACTTAATTCCCTTCCTGACAGTAGTTCTTCAATCTATCGTCCTAATTTTTGTGTTTCCCTTTTAAACCCCTAATTACTTACTAAGGACATGTCGGTTTGATGATTTAAAGGATTTGCTATCCCGAATATATCGATAGTAATATACTGAGTAAGTTTTTCAGGAAAAAATGGAAGATCTACGTGCAGCTTCTTCGTAAAATCAGGCACTTAGGTTGCAAGAAAGTGTGATTGAAGATGAAAACGACGACGGCAATAGTGAGACGAGTTTAATTTCTTCATTCAAACGAAACACAAAAATGACTAATTTTGTCGCAATTCATTTAGCAATTTTGAGAAATTTCTGTGGAATTAACATTATGGTGGGGTACGGAGCACAGATAGTTGGTGGAGTTTTGCCCAAGTTGAAGCAGATTATTCCAGTAATTCTAAATGCCTAATTGATGATTGGTTCTTTTTTCTGCGGCTATTTACTTGCGAAAACTGGCAGAAAAATTACCTTACAGCTGGGCACTTTGACATGCATGTTAAGTTTGCTTCTCGTGTCGATAGGTTTCTTCACAAAATCCGATATTGTGTCTGGTTCTGACAACTTAGCTGCTGAAATTCTTATTATATCGGGTTTGATTGTATTCATGTTATGCTTCAGTTTGACACTGGGACCTTTGGTGTGGCTTTATGTCCCAGAAATTGTCAAGGTAACTTTCATATCAACAGCAACTCTTGTGAATTTTGTCGCTGCTTTCCTTACAATGACCTTGTTTCCTGTGATAGTTGAGGCGCTTCCTAATTAAAATCCCGCGATTTTGTTCTTATTTTTAAGTCTTTGGTGCGGAGTTTCTCTCATTATTAATCATATGTACGTCATTGAAACAAAGGGAAAAACCGAAAAATAGATTCAACAAGAGTATGCTAAGGTTAAATGTCCATGTCCTAAGATCAAATGTCCATGCTTTTGATATCAATAAAATAATTAAATCTAATTATATTAAAACTTGAAAATGGTCAAGTCATCAGAACCTCTCCAAGTTGAAAAATTGGATGGCATTATAGGATCATATTTGCTGTACATAAGTTCTATAAGAATAATATAAGAATAAGGACCCCCCCTCAAACTTATCTAACCGGTCAACTTATGTGAAGTTCGAATTAGCACGGCTTACCAGGAAAATGTGACCTGTCCGTGTGCGAGTGTTCCACTCATGAACAGGTATCTTTTTCTAACGAATGTCTGAGTGTGTCAGTTCACGACCTATTGTGATAAATATTCTTATAGTTGAACTTAACTAGCAAAAAAAATTAGCGCTGCGACTATCGTTAACTAGAATGATTTCAATACATTGAATCAAGCCACTTTAAACTGATCTCCAACATAATAAGATTGAACAGTTATGAAATACTTGGTTTGTTCAACCAAACTAGTTTTGTAAACCTAAATAATATCATTAAAATATGGAATTATATCAATAACGTCCAACCACAAACCCATCAATCTAAAAAGACAACCTAAAATCAACAGAGATCCACATCAACCCAAACCTAACATCAAAATACGAAGACCATGTTAAGTAGATGATGCGCAACTCTGCAGAATCTTTCACCCATCTCGACACTCCAGGCTGGAGCTCACTAGTAAAAAGTTAATTCAGCGATCGAAGAAAGATGCAAAGTTCTACAGATCATGAAGATGTTCTGATGAAACTTAACAAACTTAAAAAAGTCGATGTCAATCAAGATAAATCATATCGAAATATTACCACCAAATTGTTGCAGCATCACCAGAATAAAAATATCAAGTCTTATACGTTGGAATCGGATTATGTCGATTAAAGAGATCTGAAAGGATCGAATGTTGTCGGAAAGTGGAGTAAAAATAGGGTTTCTGCTGATACAAATGCAAAAAAAGGGTAACTCTTGAAAAAAGTTCCTTTAAAGGAAACCACAGACAAGTACACAAAAAATAAAGAGGATAGCTAGTGGAAAAGATGGAACCAGATAACAATCCATTAGCATCTCTATCTCAACAGCAAACAAATGTAAAATAAAAGAACGCTCCAGAAAATGGTCGATGAGGAGTACAAGAAAAAGCATGTTCTTAAATTCCATCCAGAAATAAATCCTAAGAGTACAGAACTCGCATAATCTAAATTTTCAAGAATTCAATAAAGAAATCAGTTGAGTCCTGACAAATCTTCCAATATCAAAACTATAACCGACTCAAAGGTCAGTAGGGGAAGATCAAGAACAAGGAGCACAGTATCTGACGGGAAATAGAACCGCTAGGTATAAAGGTATAAACTTCTGAATCAAACTTTTTACTTTCTAAGTGGTGAAAATCTCGAACTTACTGATCACAAACTTCACTAAGTGATTTAACAACTTCCATTGTCTTGTATCAAAACATTGCAACCAATTCTTCAGTAAGTATACGGAGGAAAGTGCATTGCCTGGGTTTAGTTTGTTTAAGCTTTCAATGGGAAAAATATAGAAAACAAAGAGTCTTTTTTTATAATCATGGATAAATGGTTTCGAAGAAAAGCTTAAAAGCAAGAGCAGCATGATTTGAACGCTCACTTATAGAAACAAATTGTTGAGAAAGTACAATTAACCACCCAATGAATGAGATTTTGATTGTTTAGTATAGCCTCCTTAGATTTAGAAATCTAATAGATTCATTTTATTTATTTTTTTTTTTCTTTTTTTGCCACTTCGATGAAATGAATATCTGACCCGACTTTGTTAATAAGTTTTAGTTTTAGTCGTAGAACACCTTTTCAAAGTTTTTTTTTCCTTTTGGGATTTTTTTCCTATCGGGTTGTTAGAGGACATTTCAATAATTTTATTAAAAAAAGATACACAGATATCTAAAGCACCGAAAAAAGATGACTGAATAGGAACAAAAAAGCATGATACCAAACGGAACAACCATCTAAAGAATAAACACATAGAAGGACAAGGTGATAGACACCTTAATGCTTCAGATAAAATAACAACAAAAACAAATATAAATGTTCCTGGATCAAAACCAACGGGTCAAAAGAATCTCACTCTAATAGCTAAGAAGTTCCAGGTTCCTAATCACCAGCAATGAAAAAAATGACAGTCAAAAATAATACATCCTTTTGGATGTAACAAACTGTGATCGGTTCATTGTTGTGGATTCCACCTCAGAAGTATCAGACGGATAGATCTTAATCAACAAAGTTCATAATGAAGCTACACTTCTTAATAAGTAGGCGTAACTTTAACAAGGAAAATAAATCAAACTTTTCTGCTAAAAGATCATCGAATAGGTCTAACAAATTAAAAGCCAAATGTAGGAGGCAAGAACAAGCCAAAAAAACAATTAAGAACTGAGAAGACAGCTTGAAGTGTTAAGAACCTAAAAACTTTAGAACGAAATCGAAGGAATGAAAATTTAACAACTCCAAAGATAGATCTAAGAATTGAAAGCAAGAAAAATCAAAGAATAACAAGAATCTATCAACATCAGGAACTTTTAAAGGAAACCCTTTGCCAGTGATATTCCAGTTCAAATGGTTGAAAGTCGAGAAGAAAGAGTTTCCAAAGATCAAATTAAATCTTAAATCAGATCACAAATTAAAGAGGATAAATCTCCAACCTTAAAAAGTCATATGTCTCAACAAAATAAAAGCTCGTCCAAATAAATCCTAAAGTTGAAAAAAAGCTAGACAAACTCACAATAATTTGACAAAAAATAAGATCATGCAAAAACTGTCCAAGAAAACTCTGAACCCATCCAAGTCCAAAGACACTAAGAACAAACTTAAGCTCAAAAACCCGCTCCATCTCCTAAACAAACATAAAACAAGCAGGAAAAACCCGATCAATCAACAAAATAATCGAACAAAAAATAAACATAAAAACCCCAAGACACTCATCAAATTCAGAAATAAGCACAAGAACCCCAACATAGTCACCAAACTCAGGAACATGAACAAGGTCAACCTCAACCAGGACCAATGATCCAAAAAAAAAGTTCATCTCAGGAAGATCTTTGTGTCTAGATCGCAATTTCTAAGGAAAAACCATCCTAATAGCCAATAAAATCTATGCCTGAAATAATACCGTAGCATGAAAGAAACAATAAGGTGAAGTAGGCAGAGAAATAGTCATTGGTCCAGTCTCATGTACCTGAATCCACGGAAAGAAAACCCTACTAATGGGAGATTTAGAGTAAATCTAAAACTAACCCTAGTCCTTCTCCTTCGGCAAAGAAAAAATCCAAAGTAGTTTTCTTAAGGCCAAAATATTGATAAAAATGATACTTGTTTTTGAAATATTATTCAAAATAATTTTTAGTGAAATTAATAATTGGACATAGAAATAATAATTCATGTAAAATTAAGATTCAAAAATGTCTATCGAGACAACCCAGTAGCACCGATCCTCCTACGTAACTTCAAGTTTGAATTAGTAAGGCTTACATTCCGAACGAATAGACTCGGTTGAACAGTATTCGCAACCTTTATATAGTGACCTCTAAGGAGAACATAACGAACTTTCAATAGAGTGCACCATCCACCACCCAATTCAACACATTTTAAAAACACTTCGCCTCGCATTGCGATAAAAGTACCAATTTAAATGATCGATAAAGAAATTATAAAGGAGTATAAGTATTATAAGGAGCAATGCTGATAGTCAGGATGGGAATATTCGATAGACTTGGAAAATTACTCCTCTGCAAGAACCCTCCAAAGTACTTCATTCGCTTCTAGACACGGTAATATGCATCGACTCGCATCCTAACACTAAAATCTCTTAATCCATGGACAAACCTCTAAGAAATGAAAAATCTCATCAGATATTTATAAAAAGCACTTCCATAACCCCCAACCATCCAAGAATAATAATACAAGCAAGACATGTACTCTTTAGAAGCAACTTCGACCTATATGTTCCAAAAAATATTGCTCAATGACAAATATTCCATTGGCAAAAAAATGTCTCTCCTTCTGAAAAACACCACAAAACATTATTAGTAACCTTTACACCCGAAAAGTCCGCCGCCTATTGAATTGGTTGAGAAAATGAGTGAACAGAAAATGGACTGGGTCTATTCTGCAATAAATTAAATCAGTGACGACATGCTGCAGGGTTTTAACTGTTCAAGAAAGGAATTAGTAGAGATTCTAGGTTATTGTAGAAAGACTGTCTAAGAGTATTACTACTCCAGGATCATGCAAAACCAAGCTAATCTCCTAGAAAAGCTAGATTATAACCAACTAGGACAGGGAAATGAAACTTAAAAGAAAAAAGTAACGCCTCTGACTTAAAAATAATATAAAAAACTTAACCATTGTTTTAGCAGTCCATCGATTCTCAGACAAATTTTCTTTATTCATCATACCTATCAGTTGGAGTCTGAGCTACTAAACTTGTCACCTGAATAGAAACAAGATGCAATCAAGGAAATGGACAGTACATATGGCTGGATTCTACTCCAGAAAATTAGAATTTTGGAATCCACTCAATACAGGGAATAATACAAACATTACGCATAAGATCTAAGTGTATGAATGTTTTTTTTATTAATTCACCCAGTTTTCCAGTAAAAAACAATTTAACAATTTTCACAGATTAAAATCTTCTAAAGTAATAAAAAGTCAAAGCCCTAGACATTAAAGTCTACTCCTGAGTCTGTCTTCAGAAACATTGGAATAGGTTTTCTTCGAAACCAACAGCTAAATCTTTGAAATTTACGCAAAGCTAGCCGCAGGAAGTCTCCTATCAAGATCTTGCACTTGATAGCAATTAGTAAGAAGTTCTATCAATCTCAAATTTCTACTAAAATTTTGCTTAAGGTATCTAATCGCCCTAATAACCGGAGTTTCAGAGTCATAATTATTTTATGCTCCCCTTGGGTGACTGCTATTTCTCCTGGATTACGAAAGCTGCAAATTATACTTGTTCTGATATCGAAATATGACCTCCTTAAGCCTTTGCCATGATTATTGTCTGGTATACTCATTAAACCCAGGTATGTTCATCAGATTTTGACCCGATTTTGACATCTCTGATATCTGACTTATCTTCGATAGAATGCAGTTCCCAAGCTACCCTTTTACTTACTGATGATTGGGAACAATATTTTCATTTTAACAGACTTTATCATAAAGCAAACTCATAAATCTGCAGTAGTGTAATTGAGCAAGCAAGCTGCTCTACACCACACTGCTGGTTTCAGTGTCCGGAACAAGGTGGGTGTTTTCACTCATACGGTTGTTTTATTATGGTGGCACAAAACTTTACGCCCTGAAAGGAGCAATATTTTCGTCCAAGGTTATTGGACTCTGGTTTTGACCCGCTTGATACTAAAACATAGAACTAATTGGTTTAGCTCCCTTTTAATCCTGCCTTTTAGAACTGACAGAGACTGGATCAATACAATCACGGAATGGAGTGAAATTCGTCGCATTTTTTTTTAGATTTGGAATGTTTCTAACAGAAGGACCATCTTTATTGACCGCATTTACCAGATTATTCTCTGGTTCTACGTTGTTAGTACTCTTAATCTCACGCACTGTGGTCTGATTAGGTACCTTAATCATCGAGGCATGTTTCGGAGGGTCAAGCTTATCCATTCCTTCAATTGTATCCCCGCTTAAAGGCCATTCATAATCAACAATAAACTCAGGACTTGCTCTCTCATTAACATCAATGACCAAACATTTCCTGATGAAATTTTTATAAGACTATGTAATTGGTTAGAAACCAAACTGAGCTTCAAGAGAGGAGTTATGGATCATTTCGTACAAAACAGCATCGTTACGATCCTTCCATGGTGCTCTTCCATATACCATTTCAAATGCCATGACTCCAAATGCCCATACATCACTTTTGTAAGAGTACATATTATGTTTGAGGGCTTCCGGTGCCATGTATGTTGGAGATCCAACGTTAAATTCTGATTTTTTATTGCAAGTCTATGCTGATACTGCAAAACCAAAATCAGCAACTTTAGCAACTCCATTCCTAACAAAGATATTATGCAATTTAAGATCACGATGGACAATCTGCAGCCGATAAAGTTAATTATACCCTTTTAATATTTGTTTCATAATAGTTTGAGCCTACGGTTCGCTGAATGGAAAACAATTTACCTAAAACGTTTCTTCTTGCGCATGATTTTACCCAAATCCTTTCCCTCACAAAACTCTGTAACAATATACAGGTTATTTTTAGTTTTAAAGACACCATCCAATTTAAGAAGATGATCAGTATTAGCATTTTTGATTTGTTAAAGAGCATTGACTTCATCACTCAAAAACTGCATTTCTTCAACACCTTTTAAATCAATTACTTTAACAGCTACAGGCTCATCTAAAGTTATTTAGATTGTTACTTGTGAGATCGTTTTTTCCTCGATAAACCTTCGAAGTTAAACCCAAACCAATTTAATCACTGATTATGTAAGAAAAGTTCTCTATTTTCTTCAAAGCTAGCATGCCAGGATTACTCTTAGGTATCTTTGAATCGTTAACAAAGAAGCTAATTTGATTCTGTTGACTCATTTTTTTGGAAAATTATATCGAAAGGGGTAATTTAAACAATAAATAAACAGTAAAACTATTGACGGTTTTTTCATATCCCCCCCCTAATAACCCTCATAATAAAAAAAAACAAATTTTCATTCATTAAACTCTTCGGGGGAAACCATATAAAATATTCATAAAACAAACAAACAAATCATTCAATCAATCAATCATCTTCTCCCCTATCAAGCATCAGGTTTCCTATAAATAGTAATCTCCATCTGTTTAAAATACCTTCTTTCATCCTCATCCAACAGAACCAAATTAATCCAGTATCTGACCTGCAGCCTATTATGTATGTTAGTGTAAGATGGTGCCAATTGAACCCCATTCATGTACATCCGGATGGGAATAATCTCTCCTCTGTCCGGACACCCATCCATCACCTCATATCTCACCAGCGTGTCAGTCTCGGTCTTGCTCGTAGTCCCCGTTCCAAATGTCTCCTTCCTCACCAACGATATCTCCATACTCTTCAACTTAATCTTCACCAGATGAAAATTAACCTTTCCAATTATACAGTCCTTAAGATGGTAGAATGCCTTGTTATATTAAAAATCAATATGAAGACATTACTAAATCCCTACCTACATCTTCATTGCAACCTATTCCTATTTTTTCTAAATTGAATCATCAGGAAGAAGAACAGCAAAGTCTATCTATTTGGTCACCGTTGTCTTGTAATTACGGTTTATCGAAGCACGGATGAAGTAACGCACACGACCAGCAATACCATTGAATGTCTAGTATTATTTTTAGAAACTTGGAAACTTGAACTTCCAACTTTTGGTGTCTGTCAGGATACCAGCCGGTTACAGTTCTTTCGAAAGGGAATGAAAATCCGTGGAAAGATTCTTATCACTATATATATCTGAATCATAAACAAATGAAATACCAAGATAGCCAACGAGTGCAACTTTAACACCCAAATGTTCATATTTTTTGGTATCTTTCAAACTGATAGTCACATTACCACTAATGTCATCATTACCAGTATAAATTGGTAATTTCACCTTATCACCTTTTGCATTCTTGATCTTGAATGTTTTACGAGTAGGAGCAGGATCAAGAACAATATCAACAGATGCTGATCCGGTCAGTCCTCCTATGAAATTTGTCACTTTTTCCTGCTGTTACTCTGATGTATTACCATGTGTGTCAGGATGTTGTGATCACTTATTTATATTGTATGTATATCTATCAAATGATTTTTAATCAACACTTGATTTAAAAAATTACTTCATATACTGATCAGTATACCCATTTTTCAATAAAACATACAATTGGGACATCATTTCATTCAATCCTTCCTTCTCAACATCGGATAAGCAATAACCTCCTGTATCCTATCACATCCGCTTAACAACATCACCATCCTATCAACACCCATCCCCCATCCAGCACATGGCATCAACCCATACTCCAAAGCTTAAACATACTCTGTCTATGTCGGCGTGTTGCCCTTCTGGATCTGTGGATCATTGAGTTCAGTATAGCTGTTTACTATTTACCATCCGTTTATGAACAGTTAGAATCTTTGGACGAGATGCGGTCTACCAGGGATTGGCTTGGCCAATGGAGACATGACTTTTGGATGGTCTTTGATGAATAAAGGGTGAGGGTGGTTCATTGGTTCTAGAAACTTCTACCCCAGTTTGTCCAGTAATCTAAATATTTTTGATAATTTTTTACCTTTAAATCGTTCTGGGTTCTTCACACTCAACTTTATTTTTTAAACAAACCTCATTAACAAATTTCCAAGCTTCTTATGAATCAAACTCCACTGGGAATGTAATTCCCAATATATCTTCTAAGGTTTTGATAAAAGAAATTTCTTTCCAAGGTCTGGAGAGATTAATTTACTATCCACTGCTTGTCTTGATACTGTCCTAACCCAA
>JAOWAT010029681.1:0-12005 GCA_028571025.1 Longipedia americana | reverse complement strand
TATTGAAGAGACCGACCAAAATTCCCAACGTAAAAGAGGATCCAAAAACGTCCATTAATGTATAATATGGTTGAGAAAGAGAAAAGAAGCTTGGATGCTGCCATGTATGGTCTGCTCATCAGGTACATTTTTAGTAGAATTCTTATGTTCACCAAATAAAACCCTTAAATTTTTTCTTTAACTATATTTTTTATTTCATAATCACAATATCCACACAGGCATACCTTGTAACTACGTGCAAGCGCAATACAGCTAACAGTTTTCAATTCAATTCCAGTTTTATGTATGATGATGATTTTTATACTACCCCCTCCCTTGCAAATAAGTTACATTTCCACAGAGAAATACAATCGTTTTCTGAGACAGAGGTCCTACTTCATCATCCTTTTGAAATTGGCCTAATTCAAAAACCATTAAAATCACTTATCCCCTTCAAGTTTTCTCCAAGATCTAGCTAGACAGGTATAGCAGAAGAGAAGGGCATTTTTCTTGACAAAATATTCTTCAGTCCCTAAATCACTCATCTTCTTTCGCCCAGTTGAGTTCGCCTCCACGATTAATCGAGGTTAACCGACATTAACAGTGTAGTTGTTAATCGCGATTAATTGCGTAGGCAAACTCAACCCTTGTCTGGAGATATGAGTAGACTTTGGTTGAAAAGAGGCGATTTTAATACCTGTGGCATTTGGCCAATTTCAGTAGGAAGAAGTAGTACCTCCCTGGTAGATTTATTGCATTTCCACATTTAAATGCAATATTACTGAGATGGAGGTAGTACTATAATATTTGTTTACTTCTTATTTTTTCTTTTACAAGTTTTATAGTTTGAAATAGAAGAGAATGAGAAAGAGAGGAAATTTGAGGAATTACTTGCTATTTATGAAATTAGTTTATAATCTTATTTTCCAAGGCTGATTTTGTCATTCGATAATCTATATGGTTGTTATTTTAATCCATTTTAATATGATCTAGAATTACAGTCAACAACGGATTTAACGACAATATGGGTTTAACGACACTTTTACTCGGACTGAAATTTGTTTCATAGAAGTGATAAGGAATGCATATAGTGACAATCACTGATCTAACGACATATTTAACTTGCACCAAACTTGTCGTTAAATCAGTCATTGACTGTACTGTTTTCAGAAACTACTATCAATTACTTCAAAGAAGGAGATTATAACTGAAATGTGACATGAAAAATTCAGCCTTAGTGTTTGATTATCATCAAAAACTTTATAAAGAGAAGATGACATATTGAGGAGAAAGTCAGATATTAGTTTTATCTTGTAATGAATGTAATGAGTCTTGAGATACTTTTTACATCAGATAAAAACAATTTAGATAACCCCCCAAGATTACTGATCTCTTGCAAAAGTTTTTCAAAGAAACATGTAAATCAAATTAAAACAGTTAGGAGGACGAAACATTTTTTGTTACTATCTTGGTATGGTAATGTATATTCACATGCAAGTACTCCCAGTATCAATTTAATCACTTTCATCAGTGAATATGAAAGATCTTGACTTATAAGGAGCTTTTGTCATATGAATGAATAAAATGACTATACAAGGTTAAATTTCAACTAGCCAAGCAAAGTTAAAGATAATCCATTAGAACATGACTTTTCTGACTTAATTGGACTGATATAAGTATATTTATGTCTCAGACATGAAGCATTTTCCTGATTTTCCGTTTTCTATTTTTTTGAATTGCACAAAATTACACAACAGACTTGTTCAGATTTGGATAGAACATCAGTTTAAAATCCAAAAGATATGTTGGCTGGTTCTTCAAAGAAAATTTGGAAGCACTGCTGACTTTCTAATTTGAAACTGATAACTCCAAAAATCATTTGCTGATATTTTTGGCTAATGAATTAAATTCATTTTGGAACATAGAAAACCTTAGCACTCTTTGGCTTGACACAACTAACTTAGATCAGTCTTAGTTGAAAAAGTTTACCACAAAGATTTTATGGAGTATCTTGCACAAAACACATCAGTCGAGAAAGTAAAAATTCATCTGGAAATAACTTTGCTTCATGCTAAGGACATTGAAATGATAATTTAGATATAAATAAGTTAGGTAATCTATGCAAGTTTTCACATTCTGAAAATTCTACATTAAAAACAATGGATAAGCTCACTCAAAAACAAATTTTAGTTTACTAACTCTATTCCAGAGGAATCTTTTAGATGGCAACTACCTGTATAACAGACATAATATCAAAAAATGTGAACTTTTAATCAAGGTTCAATAAGCAAATCGAAGTCTTATGACTGAATCAAACTAATTTAGATTTGCATTGTTCAAAATAAAAACTACTCATATTTGTATGAAACCAAATAGTTTTATAAATTACATAAGATGGGAAATTTTTGTATTAAAATTCAATTTCATATCATTCATAGGGATTTGATTCGGCCTATTGTACTCTCATTGAATCAAAATTGATATTTGTCAATAAAATTTTAAATATTTAAAAACCAAAACAGATTAATAACAATGTTTAAATGTATTACAGTTTAAGATGAATATGGAGACCCGAAAATCAATCACATTCATTTTAAAACCTAACTGATTATAAGAGTGAACATTTTTATTTTATTTTGAAATCAAAATAACACTCAGATAGGATAATGATTGAAAATTGCAGTCAAACTAATTTGGTTTATTAAATCATGTTAAAGATGAGAATATGTTACAGTTTTCTTAAAAATTAATGAAATATCTATATTATACAAATATAAGAAATACTTCATTAAATTTACAGGATATGAATTCCAATCACCAAAACTTCCATCTAACATGATTTTAATGAACTTTTAGAACTTTCTGAGTATTCATCTAAGCAGAAAAACAAATTAAGGGTTTTCAACTATCTAGTATAATCATATTTATATAATCAGAGGTTTAAGTAGATTGCCTTTTATACTTTGAATATATATGCAATTAACAGATACCCCTATATAATATAATAGCACTCCACTGATTAGTCTTTTTAGACAATGGTCATTGAAATGATTTTCATGAAAAATAATGACACCATTATAACAGAAATTATAACATATAATTTCCTTATCATCCAGAAGTCTGTATATAGTAATTAGATAATTTGTTCAATCAGGTTGGGCAGTGAAATGTTTGAGATTCCTCAGAACATTCATTTCATTCATTATTTCTAGAAAAATTTGATGTTAATGATACTTTCGTCAAAATTGTAGAAAGTAGATAGTACAATTTTCTCTTCATGTGCATTTGTGATATCTTTAATTTGAAATGATTTCACAATGATTGATTTTTCTGCTATTTTCTTACTCTTTTACTTCTTAACATTCGGTCTGCTGTTTGTTCATATCTTGATCTGATTGTTTTTAATGTTTATTGTTTGTATTCAAAATAAAGCAATTGCATGCGCTCACTACAATAATTTAATCAAATGGAGAATATTTATTTATATTGATTTCTATTTTCATTTATTTAAAAATCGTATTCATGTATTTCAGTAGTACCATCCACGAACCTTGAGACAAAGTTTTTTTATATTTCATTCTCAATTGCTTGCACTTTCTATATTGATACTTTATTAACTCAATTGAGCTGTGACTTTTAAAATTTTATGGATCTTGTGACATGATGAAACAGACTTGCCATAAATTCTTGTTGACTATATTATCTGCTTGTGTAAATTATAGTGTTGGTTGATAACATTCATGCATTCATTCATCCTAGTTTTCTTCACTCCTATTTGTGTTTAATTTGTGAGTCCTATCTCAAGTATTCATTAACTTACATTAATTGTGTTTGCCTAAGCCATTAATCGCGGTCAATTGACATTAACATTTTAGTAATTAATCTCTATTAACCACAATTAATAGCGTAGGCAAACTAAACTATTATGTTTGAAATGATCATGATTTTATACATGGTAATTTAAGAGGCACTATCTAAATCTGAAAAATAGGAGACATTTTATTTATACAAAAATTCCATCCATTCTATTGTTTAGATAAAGCCCCTTAATATTGCAAAAGATAAAATTTTCACCATCCATCAAAAATGTAGGTTATTGTCTACTTGCATATCATTTATTCACTTGCTCATAAGATCTTTCAGTCATTTCATTATTTCTTCCTTTCACTTCCTTTTATTTTGTTCTATGCTCTTTCATTCAATTTTCTTCTTTCTAGAAATTTCTAATATTCTTTTTATTTCCTTTATCACATCCTTCAACTAAGTCTTTTTCTTCATCTTCACTATCATGCAAATCAAGTTAGTTGAACAGGTCAAATCTAAATGCTGACTGACAAATCATGAACACAGAGCATTGTTAATTAAAGAAAAAATGCTGACAACAGTCAAAATCTATACAATACATGAATAATGGTCATTCATGATACTAATTCATCTTTCTGTACAAAATGTTTTAGACATTTGAAGATTTAGAAAAGATAACAAGAATAATTTTGATTGAAGAAGCATTAAATCATTCAACAATGATTGCTCAAAATGAATTGAAAGCACTTGGGCCAAAAATCTTAGTTTTAGGCTCCAAGATGTGACCTGTCTTACACACCAATATGGAGGAGATTGTATATGTTATATTGTTATATAAGTGCAAAGTAAAAGGAATTTTATTTTATGTAATTATATCATTGACTACGTTATAGTTTATTTCAGTTATTTTCTGTAATATAATTCATTTTGCACAATTTGTGCAAAAATCATAGTCTCAGACTAACAACAAATTAAATTAAGATAGATTAGCACAATTTTTTATCTTTCTTCTTTATATGACTTTTACACTAGGTAATCACTTTGATCAACCACATGCTGAAATCATTAAAATTGATTGTGATTTTCAACTTGAAAATGGAATCTTCCATTTGGGAATACCCATTTCTGCACCTGTTCAGAAGGTATTTCATTATATCATGTATTTATATGAATATGTTATCATTTTACCATATTCTCAAGCACCCTATAGCAATAGACGTCTTATGAACTTCCGGAAAATTTTTTTCTTATATGACAGTCTCCTTTTTCACATCTATTGTTCTAGCTATATGAAGCTATTCTGTGGGTTTTTCAATACTTTGGTATGTTATTTTTGATTTAATATGGCATACTTATAACAAACTTTAGCTATTGTAGTTACCAAATATGAAGTAATTAATTTAAAATCCAATATTTTGGCATAAGAGTGGCCAAAGTCATAGCTTCTGAGTCTTGTTTCTTTCACATACATAAGACATCTTTACCATTTGGGTCCTTGAGATTATACACTGGATTTTTCTTCCATCTTTTCTTTTTCTACCTTTCTCTCTTTCCATTCATTCAAATTTTCATTAATGATATCTTTGTACAACACATGCAGTCAATCTTTTGTTCCTCTTTGCATTCAAAAATTGTTCACTCATCATTTTTGCAGTAGATAAAATATTACATTATATTGTTGCGTAAGTTATTGCGATGCTCAAATTAATTTTCTTTGTTTCTTGGTTGCTTTCATTTTTCTAGTGATTACATATGTGTATGATTTTTCCACTGTTCTACTTAGGTAAACTTGGTATGCAGTTTTGTCTTTGCTCTATTAATATTCAAATGTAATATTGTTTTAGTTTAAATGTCCACTTTATTATCAAAAAAGTCTTTAATTATTTATTATATTTCATTTTTCTGGTTTTCCAAGTTCAATGAGGAACAACTATGATGTATTTCTGTAATTATGTCAAGATCCTCATTTGACTGACACATTACTCTGATCTGTAGTAGATGCAATCTGCTTTGCAGAATTCAGTAGCCATAAAATGTGTAAGCGGCATACCAAGAATGACACCAAGTTTTTTCATATTGAGAAACACAGGAACTGAGCTCTATATAATCAGTTATGTCTTAAGCTCAAGTACATTTCACAATGAACTTGCAATGACATCACTTTGCAAAAGAGCACAAGTTTTGTGAGTATTGTAATGATAAGGGAGCAAGAGAGATTTAGATAGAACTGCATTGAATAGTGTTTATTTTCTGTACAGTTGAAATGAGGTTGATTAGTATGCGTATCAGATTTTTTGATTTGCAAGCTGCTAATTGCTTCAGTAAGTTACTTTTCTGCTGTACATTTATATTTTATAGTTTGTATTTTGTGTTCTTTTTTCAAACTGATTTGTTGTAGTGAATGATGGTTTTCTAATCAACATCAATCTTTAAATCTTCAACCATTATGGTATTTTTTATGTTTCAAGTATGCTGATGATAATGGATGTTCCACTGGAACTATACAGACTTTGATGTTGAAATACACTTAGCAGCCTTGGTGATTCTTCTTATTTATCTTATGTAGTAAACTTATGAGTAAATAATGTGTGGAATTTGTGTGCTAAAATTACAAACATTTTGACTGCGATAATGTCTTTTTCATGGTTTTTTCACAATAGTTCAGTGTTTTTGACTGTGCGTGCTTCACACTAGCTGACCGGAAGAAGGTTACAGCTTATGTCACTAATCTATCATGAGTTCGAAATGTACAGACCCAGATTTAGTCATGCTGTCGTGCTTGATATTCTTAGCCCATGCCTTGCATTCTATAGCGATCAAAACGCCCTCTGAAAGAAAAAAGAAAGAAGATTCAAATTAGTAAGTTGTACAATGTACAGTGAACATATGTTATAAAATTTTGCAATTGAAACTGTAACAACAGTAACAAGTACCAGAATGGTACTATACTGCGTTGACAAATACTTTGTTTTACTCAACGTACATATTAATATTTAAATTTCAATCAAAATATCTGATTGCGAATAAAAAAGAACTGAAATGATGAACTAGGCATTTTTCTTAAATTTTAGCTTAACTCAGCCCAAATTTTTGCAAAACTCAGCGTATTTTTCAGAAAATTCAGCTAAAATGTCAAGAAACTGGGCTTTTTGTCTGAATATTAAGCATATTTTGAGGAAATTTGTCAGAAACTCACCTTCAAAACATCAAAGCTCAAAAATACAAGATTTTTATAAAATGGGTACTTCTAAAAATACGGCAAAAAAGCCTGTAAACATAATATCAAAATCAACCAGCAATTTTACAAACAACTCTGATTTTACAAGGAGACACTTTTACGACTGAAAGTATTGCTAAATACGATTTGGCTTAAAAGTGATCCGTTGGAGAAGTGACCCCTATAGAACAAAGTTCTTCATGAACCGCGTTGACACCTCAACTCGGTTAAATACACACCATTAACTGAAACTGTGGATGTAACAATACAAAAAGAAATGAAACTCAATTTAACAACATCTCTTATTATAACATAATTTTAGCTCAGACAATCAGAACAATCTTTCATTTTAATAACATATTTCATGCCTCCCAAATGTGTTGTTAAATTGAGAGACTCCTGTAGTTAAGTTCGACCTATTCACTAAGTTGTTACCAAGGTCTGCGACAGCATAAATTAGGAGATAATGAGGTACTATTTATGAAGTAAAATGCTATTTTGCTCTAACTCAATCCTACGAGCTGTTTGAGCCAGATATTTATCTTATGTACACTCTTTTTTTAGTAAGCATACACTTTATAAGCATGAGCCTCAGATTTCCGGAAAAATAAGCATATGCTAAGCATAATGCTGAGGCTCATTTTGAAAATAAATTTTTGCTACTTTCACAGGCTTTTTCTTCCTAATATTTGATAAAAACCCACAAAATTTTCAGTGCACGGCTACTGCCCCGCATTGCCTTTCCATTTTGCTTGTTTTAGCGACTTCAAAAAATGGGCAAAAACCGGTCAATCCCACTATTACATAACTGCAGAGCCCTAAAAATAAGCATATGCTAAGCATGTTTTGAGCCTCAAATCACCAAAAATAAGCATATCTGAGACTGGCAGATTTTACACCATGCTTATAAGAAAAATTAGTGTAATGGAAAGACCTCGTGGCAGAACATTTTGTTAATGATGAAAATACTTCTCAAAAATGAATATTCAAAGGCAATATTTTTGATTGAGTGTTAATACTATTTTGAGAATAATTTGGCAAATGTGTAATCTCCAAAGACTTTCAGGAGTGTCAACAATGGAAAACCATTGATGACACTTCTGAAAGTCTTTGGAGATTACACAAATGTTTATGATCAATGAATCAATAATTTTGCATTTGAATATTCTTAATTGAAAAGTTATTTTTGATTGTGTCATTTTGATTTTTCATTGTAGTAAGTATAAAGTGAGGGTAACACCCTCCATATGAAAGTTTTTGGAAAAATTTTGGGAGTAATGTTATTTTTTGGCCCAAAAGCTGTTTATTTTGCCTGTCACATCCATCATCCTATGAAATTTTCTGTTTAGTGAGTAGGTCTAGTTAAATAATGTTTTACTTTCTGTAGGAAAAGTTGTTAATTTTCAATTGAAATAATTGTTCAAACTTTTGTTGCTAAAAGTTGCACTTTTTGAACTCTACCTAAAAAAATTACTAATAAAGTGGCCAATTTTATTGCATCTGGTAGGTACTTGGACCTCCTCGACATTTCTTTGGTACATAAAGAAGTTCATATCAGTCCACTAAGTCAAATTTTTTGGCCATTTTTGATTGATGCTTTTATTTTGCCGTTTCTGGTGGTGGGACAGCTGTAGGTTGAAAATTTTTAAAATTTTTCTTTGCCAATCCAGATATTTTATCAAGATTTGATGTTTCAGGGGATTAAATTCAATTTTCAACAACTTTTTAAAATTAGTCCGTCCCCTACTTATATGCCAATCAGTAAAAAAGAGTTCAAGAATTGAAGAATGGGTAGTAGCAGTTCTTAATTCATACTCCATTTCAAGTGTCAACAAGTATGTCAAAGGGAACAATTAAAACATACTCGAGCACCCCTACAGCACTAAACGTCTTATGAAGTTTTGGAGAAAGTTTGAATACATGACAGTCTTATTTCTTTCCATCTATTGTTCTAGCTTAATGAAAGTATTCTTTGGCTTTTTCAATACTTTGTTTTGTTGATTTTGATTTAATATGGCATATGAGGTGCTCCAAGGAGTTTTTACAATAATTATTTTTGCGTAGTTTTGAGAAAAACACGTTTTAAGTTTTCAGTTACGTAGTAAATCCATCAAAAATCCTATCATAAACCTCAAATATCGCATTCAGGAAAAGAGATATTTACTTAATTCTTTTTGTATGTAAAAGATCTAGTAAAACTACAAACAAAAATTGTAGGTACTTAAGATATCAAAATCTCATGACCACCAATTCATAAGAAGAAAAGTCAACATTTCTTTTGTAGAGCAAATGTACTGATTGTTTATTTATACATTATATTACTTAATTGAATTCCAATGTCATATAATTTTTCTTGTTCCATTTAGGTAAATTTTCAACTATTTCTTAAACAGCTAAAAATATTCCATTTGTCATAACATACCATTCAAACCCTTAATTTGTTTAAAGAAAAGTAGAATATGACATTTGTAGACATTTATTATAAAAGGGAAAATCACTGGTGCATTTGTGTTGTGTCAGTGAGTGTTGGTCAGAGCATCAGACTTCTTAGCAACAGAGTCTTTTTTCAGAGGAAAAAGAGCTTTTCATTTCTTTTAGAAGGAAGGCAGAAAACAAAAACATGGCTAGGTGATGAACATGAGAATGGGACGATTGTAGTAACGAGATAGAGGAGGAAGTACAAACGTTCGTTTGTATTGCCTGCTTTATATATTATAGAGGTTAAGATAGAAAAGGGATTGGATTAGGGTGTTTCATAGCGTGTTGTTTAATGTTCTTAACTGGGGTGCATTGATTTCAGAAAAATGATAGTCAGTTTTCACTTGCAAATTCAATTATATCAAATATGAGCACTTTTTAGATTGAACAATTTTAGATTTTCAAACTTTCTGGGATTCAAAAGTAGTCCATTGTCCAGTGTTCATGCCAAAAAAATACATGAAAATGTTGATGTCTAAAGTTTGAATTCTGTGAAATTACTCTTAAGTTACCAAAATTGGTTTTGGGTTAAACAGGAGATAATAGACAAAAATCAAAATCGCCTATTTTCATCTCGAGTTTTCTTCATATTTTAATTAGATAACGCAAAAGTTAATGAGTGTTTTAAAAATAAGAGAATCTCTAGTTTCCTCAACTCTCCTTTCTGTTTTCATAACCTTTTATCATCTCAAAGAAAATTAAGAAGGTATATAGGTCATTTTGATGAAAATTGCGTCCGGCCAATTTTGTCGGGACGGAGTAGTAACAACAAACTGTCTGAAAACTTTCTCAAAAAGTTGATGAGGTTGAGTAGAGTACGAAATTGTGTTTATGTATAAAATGCAACAGCTGCATGTTTCAATTTGGTGAATGAAAATATTGCCTGATACGATTGCACTTAAGAATTTACTGTTCTCATTGATATGATTGTAGACAATCGGAAAATCCCATTTTATTCCATGATTTTTCAATATCTTGAAAAATTTCTTCCATTGTACAACATTTTGGTACATATTCTATTGGTAGGAACATTACTCTCTCTTAAAATTTACATTTACTGTTTTGTGAACAGCCTTTGTGATACATTATAAGACGTCATAACTTTATTAAAACCGGAGTTTACCAAATCTAAACAGATACAGCGAAATTCATCTAGTTGTGACAATTTTTGTGTAGCATTTTTAGGAATTCTAAAAATAGCTTTTCTTCAAATTTTCAGGGTTTTCAGAAAAGCTTTATTTCATATAGAAAAATGTTACTTCATAAAAAGAGGGTTTGTTTGTATACTAAATTCCATTATAAACAAACCCATTTTATATGAAGTATTTTTACTGCTGCCAAGGAATAGTGTTTTGTCTTGTTCTTGTTCCTGTCCTTGTTCTTCTTCTTCTGCCATTTCTAGAATTCAACGCATGCAAAATTAGGATGAACCATCGAGTGACGATATACCGGAGGCATCACAATCGACAATTTAATTGATGGTTTTTACCCTGCGCCTGTAGGGCGGCAGGGTTAAAGGCCCACTGGCGTTGTTGTTGTTGTTGTTGTTGTTGTTGTTGTTGTTGTTGTTGTTGTTGTTGTTGTTCGCAACCTATTGGGTCTATAATCGCTTCTACAGCTTCTTCCTATCTTCTGAACGTCTTCTGTGCATCAAAACATCATCGGCGTCATCATCGTCTTCATAATCATCATCATCATCATCAGCAGCAGCAGCAGAATATGCGTTTATGGCGGAATTATTGTAACAACAACAATAACAACAACAATAACAACAACAACAACAACAACAACAACAAAAACAACAACAACCATATGATAACAACAACAGTAGCAGCAGCAACAACAACAACAACAACAGCAGCAGCAGCAGAAACAACAACAATAAAAACAACAAAACAACAACTAACACATCTGACTGCGCAGGGTTCTGAACGTTTCTGTTCTTGTTTACTTTGTAAATAGTTTATGACTGAAATACTTTTGGCACGTCTCTGATGAAAATAAAAATCATTTTTTAAAGACATGATCAAATCAATGACTTGAATTATCTCGTGCATGAACTACAAATCTAATCTATCCATAAAGTTTTTGGAAAGAATATTCTTGCTTTCAAAATTCTAATAATATATATTATAGAAATAGACGGGAAGAGCAACTGTAAGTAGGCAAGAAACAACTCTAAATTCATTCATATCTATCCAAGATTATATGCTGCACTGTGTGTATTACTTACGTCTTTTGGTCTAATCTGGAACATTTGGTCTAAATTGGAACATCTTATAATGTTCATGAGGAACCAAATCATGCTTTCTACAGGAGGTTCCGATTTAGACTAATTGTTGAAAATTTAAGCTAAAATGGACTATCTTTTGCAAAATGATGCAAACAGTCACATGAATCCTCTTGAAATCTCCATCTCAGAAAACTGTAGAAAATTGAAAGTAAGATCAAAAATATTGAAGTTGTTCAAAAGACTACACTCTTTTTTTATAAGCATCAAATTTATAAGCATAAAGCCTTCGGTTTT
>JAOWAT010029570.1:0-12006 GCA_028571025.1 Longipedia americana | reverse complement strand
TTTTTCACTCCCATTGAAGTAAATTTAAAGGCCCAGAGCGACCTGGAAAGTTTTTAAAATGGATAAATGTTTAATTAGCACTTATTTTGGGGGCAGAAACTTGAATTGAAGATGGTCCCCACTTGGTTTTGAGCAATTTGATTTTTTGGTCCGCCCCCTACTAATGTCATTTTGTTGCATTAGAAGAAAACCAGGAATTATTTTTCCTCCTACATATTTCAGAAATGTGAATGAGACATTGAATACTTGTATTGAATGTGGAGTATTTCATGAGACAAATAAGCAAGAAACCTTGTCCCGACTGCTGCCTTTGATCATTTGAGTGAAAAAGTGCAAATGATCACACCACAGGAACAATTTGTCAAAAGATATTAACTTATTTCAAAATTGAAAAAAATGAAAAATGAATAGTCTGAAAAATTTGAAAAATCTAAATAGTTGAAAATCCATTTTTTTGATGAATTTGAAACAATTGAAAATTTTGCCGATTTTCAAAATTTTGCAAATTCAAAAAATTTTACAAATTGAAAAATCGGACAAATAAATTTTTTTACAAATTTAACAAAAACAAATTTGAAATGTTTGAAGTATCACAAGGTTCTTTGATTGTTCAAACACTCTCTCCAATCATCTCTGACTGAATGACTGACTGATTTTCAGAAATGACTGGTAAAAAAAGAGAAAAAAGAAGAAAAATTCTTGAATGATATCAAACTTAATTTTTGCAAAATTTTTTCAAGAAACTCAGCGTCCAAATTTGTCATAAACTCAAAATGTTCATGAAAATTCCCTAAAAATATCGGAAAATTTTCCAAAAACTCATTTCTTGAAAATGCCAATGTAGTAAAATTTCTAGAATCTGGCCCAATTTATGAATAAATTCATCAACTGAAATGTAAAACTCAAATGTTTAACAGATAGAAACTCTGGATATCAATTGCATGCAATAATAAAATCATGACAGGAAGAATAATAGATTTTACCCAGGGCAAAATGGTGGTGACATGAATTTTCAATAATTACTTAAAATTCAGTAATTCTATAATAAGTGGTTTAAATATTTTTCCATACTCGAGCTTGAAAACAAGCAAATATAAATGTGGTTTAGAAATTGTGTAGCTGTATAATTTTTCTAGACATTGTAAAAAACCCTGAGTAACTAACACCCATTTATGGATATCACCCTAGGAATCATTACTATTGTGGTGGAGCCTTTTTGGCAAATAGAGCATTTTGCTTGTTTTGTATTGTTTAGTGTAATTAATTGCATAGGGGAATAATCATGTTACTCTTGATGCTAAGAATTAGAACAAATCTTGAAAGGGAGCGAGACATTCTTAGAGTTTCTTGGGCACAGAAAACGAGAACAAGTATGGGTTTCTCCAAATACAACAAGCACGATACCGTGCACAAACAGTTGATCTTAATCATTTGAATGAAAAATGAAAACAAATATTTGTACACAATTCTCTACAAATTATTTAAAAAGTTTGAAAAATTTGAAAATGTATTAAAATTTTAGAATATTTGAAAATTTTGAGAAATCTGATAATTTGACAGATCTAAAAATTTTGAAATATTTGAAAATTTTGAAAGTTTTGAAAAATTGAAGAATTTTCAAAATTTTGAAAACTTGAAAATTTAAAAAGAATATGAAAAAAATTTGGAATGTTTGAACAATTTGAAGTATCTTCAATTGAGCTGCTTAGTTATTGTTCTCACAACAACAACAACAAGAAGGAAACAAATTTAAAGCCACTAACCTAGATTCAAACACAAAATTTTGAGATTTTGCAAATTGTCTTTGTCCATCCATGAATAATTCATCCCCCTATGAATAAGATTTTTTTGAGGAAAAAAGGGCAAAATGAAGCATAGTGAGAAAGAACCAGAATGCTATGATTGGTCTGTTTTTCTGTAACAAATATCACGTGTGAATTACATTCTCATGAATGTGGGGATTTATTAAAAGAATCAAAGGAAAAGGTACATTCCACACACAAACGTGTTTTTGGGCTTTTTATTTTGGAACTAGAAATTCTGGTCTATTATGTTAGATTTTTATTTACTTCATGCAAGACGTTTTTGCTGCTGCCAAGATCCTCCGGACATGGGGGCAGCTAAGGAATGATGCTTCTTCTTGCGCTTTTTCTTGTGCTTCTTATGACATTTCTGAAATCAGTACTTTGATGGTCAACACATAAACAGTTGGGAGGTTGGAGATAGTACTTCACAATACAAATACTTGGGCGGCATAGCTGCCAGCAATTGTAAATTATTTTCTTGATTAAAATTTTTTTCTACTACTCTGAACTCAAAGGATTTAATATGTTAAAATTCATAAACACACTTACGGCAGCAGCATTGCGGGGATTCTGCACTTGTTTATTAGGGACCGCACAAAGTTATGTACCGCCCAGAATAATTAAATAAGGGTAAAAAATTAGCCTTGGTGAAGAAAAACTTCAAAATTGCTTTGCTGGTTTAAGCGCTTGGCACTTAGATTTTACTTTGTCACGTTTTTTTTCACATAATATGACGTCATTTTTTATAATTCTACGAAGTGAACTTTAAATAGGGGTCAGAGTAAATAAAATTTTGCTTCCAATTCCTCGGCTACATGTCTTAATTGATGTATATTGACTCAAATGATTGCTAATTAAATACAACTTAAATGTTTTTTTTATTAAGGGTGTCCATTGACCGATAAAGTTTATTTCAGTACAGGCTTTATTTCCCTTAAAAAAGGCCCCATACAACGAAGTGAATTTGGAGTGCTCAGAACTGCCCATGGCCGGCACTTTTTCAAATTTTTCTTCGCCAATCTTATTTTTTGTTCAAAATACGCAGATTTAATGGATTCTAAAGGGCAGCCATTATTTTCACAATTTTACTACATGAAAAAGTGCTCTGCGTTCAGCCTAGCCAGGTCATTTTAAAGACTTTTCTTTGCCAACCCTAATCTTTAATCAGGAGAAACCTGGTCTTGAAATAACTATTTTTCTTCTCCTTCTTATTTTAAGACAAGGTTTAAAAAAATCCTCCTATCTTTGTCAAACGTTTATGAATTTTCTAGAAGCGTTCAAGAACATGCAGTGCCATTTGACATTGTGCATGAGACATTTTCAGAATTTTCTCATATACATCTTCAAAAATTTTCAGTTTTTGTGCTAAAAGTTACTTCAATGAAAATTAATTAAAATTGTCTTAACTTCTTAATTTTTTTAAACTTTACTCATATTTAGGTATTGCTCTAAAACTTAAAAAATGTCCCTAGAATTGTACATTTTGGATAAAATTTTCATATTTTGGAAAAATTCAAGAAATATGTATAGGACGTCTGATGTGCTGTGTGGCATGCCGTGTCTAATTTATTTATTTCAACTTGCGATACTGTACAGGTTTCATTTGGGATACAAAATCTATTATGAAAATGTGACATTTGTGAGTGGCAATGCAGGCATATATATCTGTCTTCGTCTTTTTTTGCATTGAATTTGTCTTTACTGTCAAATCATGTCTCATACGTCTAGATTCTTCACCTGGTCCAGGACGGAGTCCGTCCTTGTTTACCCTAATGTAACTTCTAAGGTGGTGCCACTTTGATCCCTGTAACTTTTAAATTTTGTCCTTACTCCTTTACTCATCTGTCCTAGTTTGTCAAGAAAATGCCTCCTGCATGTGAAAATGTAGGGTATGATTATTTCCTAAACAGTTGGTCATGAGCATTTGAGTTTCACTTCTAAATTTTGCCAATAGTCCTAACTTTTTCCTCAACATGAAATTGCTCAAAAATATCAACGAAATTTCTAGAAAAAAGGGTTTAAACTCAAAATTCTTTCAAAATCAGGAAAAGATTTTTTGACTATTCAGCATGGACGAGTTAACAGTTTTACAGACCAAACTAAATCTGTAACAGAGTAAGAATCTGTCTTTCAAGAAATTGTGATAATTATCATATTCAAATCTTAAAAATATCTTCCTCTAAAATTCCATCATGCAAAAACATAAAATTGACTCAATGAAATAGACACTCCTTACTTCAAGTTGGTGACAACATTTTGATGGTAAATAAATTAGTGGAAACAGCGCTTCATCAATTATTTTTGGAATTAGTAAAATGATCCAAAAATATATGTTACTTCTTTAGAAGAATATTCTTTATTTTCAGAAACTCAAAATGACAATTCTGAAAGTATCTCCCAACTTGTCACACTCCAAAATGCTCAAAACAAAATGATTAGCTTGAATCGTTTGGAAATTTTGCGTAAATTTTGCCAATTTATTGTCATTTTAAATACATTTTCAATGCTTTGAAATCTCTTCAAAATGTGCAGAAGCTGGAAAATTTTCCAAAATATCCAACGATATAAGCCAATGACTTCGTTTTGCGCATTTGGGAGTGTCATAAGTTGGGAGATACTTTCAGAATCTTCATTGGTGTATCAATTGCATGTTTTCTTAATCTTGTAGTGAATTTAATATGGTTATGTGTTCCGTTGACAAGAGCCACTTACGAAGCAAATACCAGTGCATAAATGGCACAAGGCACACAGCGCATGTGGTTAAGGTTTAAAGGAGACTCATATACCCCAATTATACCTTTACGAATAATAGTTTACAAGGCAGAGGGCCGGACATTGAAAGTCGTAAAAAATCCATTTGCAGAAGTTAGTCGACTGCAAATTTCATAATAAAATTGGACTTAACATGTGTAAAAATGCTCAATAAATACACCAGTAAGAGCTTTTTAGGGCAAATTTAGTATTTTTGCTAATATTTACATTTTACTGAATTTTTAATTTTTAATATTGTGGGTTTTCCTTTCTCCCGGATCTCTGAGAGATCAAAACAAGAGAATGAAAACAGCAAGAGGGCTGACGGCGTTTTGCTCTTTATTTCTATGGGAACAGAGAGCATAGAGTAAGTTCTTTGACGGAAAACACTAAAATTCGTGAGAAAATTGCAAAAACTCGGAAACAATCACAAAATCCATGTTTTTCACGTAAAATTGAATTACTTTTATTACAGTAAGTTTTCATTTTAGTGCCTAAATAGCAGTCGACTAAAACGATGACTAAAACGTAAGAAATTCTCAGATTCCAGACTGATCATAATGTTTTACCCTTCACTGTTATTTTTGTTGTTATTGTAGTTGTTTTTATTGCTGTTGATGTGTGGTTTCAGAAAGTCTCAATCACAAAATTATGTCCAAGGAGAGAAATTTCATTTAGTTTCTTAATGAAAATTTTGTATTGAAAGTTTTGATAATTCAATATGAGTCCACTTCACTTGTTTTTTAGTTGTTTATCATTATTGATCACTGAATTATGTCCAAAACCAAGCAAAGCTGTGTGCATTGAACTTGATTTTTGGCCCAGCAAACTTTTTTAAAGGTGACGCTTTTAAAATGGTTGATGATGGAATCTCCTGCTCGTTTTTGGACTTGGACAAGAGAAATTGTTTGATTTCAGAGTTTCTTTCTTTCAGCTCTAGCCAATATTTGATGCAGTTCACTTCTGGAATTGTGATTGCCTGCAGAAGAAGCTATTGTTCTTTCTTCATAAGAACGACGCACCTTCTATTGGTCGGTCACAAAATCTCTCTCCTCTTCAGTTTGATGGATGGCCTAACCTGAAAAAAGAAACAGAATGAAAAATTGAAAAACATTCTTTGGCACATTATGGCTTGCTATATCAATAACACTGCACAATTGCTTGGCTATTAATGGTCAACAAGTTAATGAAAAAAAATGTCTTTAGATTTTCATACAAATTAAATAATCTTTGTAAGTAACTCAATGAGGTTATTGAATAGTATTTAGTAAAATGGACTCATTTTCAAACAGACCAAAATTCCCAATATCCGAAAGTAGGTGAAGAAATAGTATAGGAATAATTACACTGTTGAAGTCTGATTTTCCTGACTAAGTATTATCTTTGTAGAAATTAAAATTGTTGTAAATTGAAACATTACCCCATATAAATGCATTGAAATTGCCTATTGAAGAGACCGATCAAAATTTCCTACACAAAAAAGAGGATCCTACAACGTCCATAAATGTAAAGGTTTCTATGAATATATCCATTCATTCATACATTCTTTCATTATTCATGACTATTGTCATATTATGTTCATATCATTGTCTCATCAAGAATATGTTACTTTTAATATTCCCTTATAGATTTTCACTCAGAATGTTTACCAAACCACTGTGCAGTGCCTGTGTGAACAAATCATTATTTTATTTTATTGTATTTCAGTTCGAAAAATATTATTTGGAGATTATATTTGGGCATGCAGAAAAAAATGGGATGTGGTTCTTTTGTGAAAAATGTCCAAAAAGCAGCCGTCTTCCAAAAAAGGCATTCTTATCCTCTTCAGGACTAAATAAGAGCACAATGAATACCTTAAATACTTCTACCAAATTCTACAGCTCTCATTTACTATATTTATTAACTCATTCATACAATGTATTTTACAGTAAAGTGGGAATAGTAACTTTAGAGATTTCTTAACAGATTTTCACCTCAAAGGGTGTTTTCACCTAACATAGGTGAAATCACCATAAAATATTTTCTCTTATGTATGTTCGTCAGCATGTAAATCTGAAAATCTAAGTGTAGATTTGTATATATGTATATCAGACAAAGCAAGACCAATAAGTCAAAAAGTGGTAGGAATTTTTATTTTTATTTCACAAGAAAAAGAAACTTTATTTTATTATCTTTTGATTTTTTATGACAGATGCTCAAAAATGATTTGAGTGAGCATGATAAAAGCTGTCATTTGGATGCTCTCATGGTTGATTTGATTCATGGAGAAACTATTTCAAATATGTTATCAGAAAAGAAATTTCACATCCTCCTTAAAAATTAGTGATATCATTTTATATCTATCACTCAAAATTTTGAAATCAGGAAGAACTCTTTATCATGGTAAAATGTAATTTTCAGGATTAACTGCTTTTTCGAAATAGCTCTTAATTAATTTTGAAATTTATTTTTATCTGTGAATCTTCAAGATTTTTCAAATAAAAAAATAATCACTTCATTCATTCTCAAATATTATTAAAACAGGCTTTTCCAGCCATAAAAAGTTTTTGTATTTCAAGGTTTTTGTCATTTTAAAATTTCAGTATGAAATCATTGGAGAATCATTGTCAAAAAAGACTGGTTTCTATAAATTTTTTATTTTCATTTTATTATTATACTTTTATGATATATTACATTTCACATCAGATATGCCCCTTGATGAAAATGAAAAATGTGAAACAATTGTAACACAATGCAGATGAATAGGGTTTGATAAGCACTTCATTGAAGCAATTATGTCAAAAATATCAATGAAGTATTTGACAAGACTGAAATGATAAATCTACATCAACATTCGTCATATTCAATGCAAATTGAATATTACAAACAATTCGTGTTATTTTGTCTCTGCCCTGTACATTAAAAAAGGCACACGTGTTTTCAGTTTTTACTACGCTATTTTTATTGCTAGGCACTATGAATAGTTCTGTGGTTAAATATAAAACACTTGATTTATGGTGGTAATTGATCATATTACAATTGAAACTAGAATTATTTCAATGGTGAAGTAAGTATACAGGGCCTGGTATATTGTTGGCTTTTCAAGTTAAGAAAATTGATACTTAGAAAATTCCACTTCCTTTTTCATTCATTTTAAATAATGATCAATCATGTAAGTTCGCGGGTTAGATTGGCAACAAGTAAAAGTATTTTTGAGAAAGGAGTTTTAAACTTTTTGTAGACTTATTTATTAGAATAAATTGAATCCAGATATGTTCTTTTCCAAACAAATTATTGGTAAAGAAGTAAGAAATATTTTAAAGAGATATTCTAAATTGAAGATGAAACCCCTTTTATTTTCAAATAACCTTTGAGTAATCTTTTGATGTGGGTACCTTTCCTTGTTCGTGGTTTCTCCATTACACATACTTTCATAAAACTTGCTGTTTGAAGTTTTACAACCCCTCATATATTCTGATTTTTAATCTAACCTTAATCTTAATAGTTTTATTTACAATGTAAATAAGCCAATTAATCTGGAAAAGCACTTTTTGTTGACAGCCAAAGAGAAAATTAGATGAAATCAACCTTTTTGATCCAAAATGTTTTTTATAAGTATTATTGTCTTTCATAAATAAAAATAAAATACTTAGCTGAATAGTGAAATATTTCCAGTTAGTTCCTTTGCTAAGAATGAATAGTTATGAATCACAAAGTTTAAAAGACCATTTAAAGCACATTTACCCCTCCTTAAATCTATCAGGGTTAATGTATCAAAATTTCATCTTGTGGAATAAGATTTTCCTATCAAATTTTGTTACTTCAAAAATGTTCAGACACAAGACACCGATTTCAATTATAGAATTAGTTAAATCTCTATAGAAGTAACAGATCCATTGGGTGACAGTTTTGAGCACTTTCCATCAAAATAGCAAGGGAGAAAAAGAGCAACCATGTCTTTGCTACTTCATTACGCACTGAATTCAGCCAACAGCTCATTTACATTGTAGAGATCTCTTGAGATACTATTCTTTATGAAGAAGTATTTTTCATTACATACCATTCTTAATTTAAAATTGCAATATACCAAATTGCATATCGTAAGTAAATTACCTCACCAAATAATTTGAACTTATCAACTTTTTTCACATTTTAAATGGAATTAATTCTGGGATAAAAACTTTTATGGCGACTCATAAAAGAAAATTCGATTTTTAATAGAGCTGAGTCAAAAGGAAAATCATGGTGGTGAATGAGAACAAAGTAACGATTTTAAATTTTGATAAAAATTTTGAGTTTTCATTTCAATTTATTTTATGACTCAGCACAAGTTTTAGTTGCTTCCCAAATTTTATTATTCTAGCGTAATTGTGAAAACTGTGAAACAAGTGTTAACCACACACCCCTCCCAAATATTTTTGAACGAATCAAAATTTTTAATTGATCTAAAACTGTGTCTTTATATCAATAATCATAATATGCGGTCCCAATTTACCATCACTTTGATCCAAATTAACTTCAATCTAACCCCCCACCCCCAACTCACAAAATAAAATAGTCGAGTTCTTTAACTTCCTTCTAGTTTTTGTTCAAATGGCCTTTTTGGCTGGGAAATCAATTTCATTTGCTCATGGGTGGTGGTCTTTCAAACAAAGTGTCAAAGATTGTATCATTTGGGTTAAAAGTATATAGCAACTTTTTCTGTCTTTCTTTTCAAGGGAAAGGAAACCCTCCCTTAAATGGGAAATGTGGTTAGTTCTCTTAGTTAATGACATTTTTGATTCATTAAAAAGTTTTTGTCAAGTTTCAAACAAAAGTTTCGCCATCATTTTTGTCACAAAACTTGAAAATGAGTCCAATTTAAAGTCTTATCGGTGGACACAATCTTGAAATTTTCAAACAGACTTTTTATATCTTTGCTTTTGTAAGAAAATACGTACAGTGTCCTCAGTCTAAAGAGAGCAATTTTTGTGATAAGCTTTTTTCAAAATTTTCAATACATAACCAGCCTGACATAACATATAGGCCAAATTTTTACCACTAACTTTTCAGGTCCTCAAGAGTCCCCCCATACGGTTTTCAGGTCCAAATTCGAAATTTTACTTTTTTGTTTACATATCGTTCCAGTTGTAAACAATGTTTTGTTTACATTTCTTTATTTTTCTGTCAATGCCAATGTTTCCCGAATTTTTAATTAAACATTTCTAACAAGTAGAGTGGTAAATAAATTGAGATTTTGCATGAAACATGTTCATCAATTTTCATAAAAAATGTGGAAAAATTGCTCGCTCTAGACTGAGGGCACTGTATCAAGATTCATAATTCTTTTCTTTTAAAGATAAAATTTTGCATAAAAAAGAAAATTTTAATGTCACTTAAATATTTGTCCAATATCAGAAAATTACTATCAGTAAATTCGAGATTTACCAAGTTCAAGAGTTTCATAAATTTAGTAAGTAAGCCAAATTTCGTTACTTTTAAAATTTCAAATCCTAAAAGATGAAAAAATGCACAAACAAGTCTGTCTAAATTTCCAGAAGCAAATCAAAATTGGCTAAATTTTTCTTGGCATTTAGACACTTTAAATTGGTTGGAATTTTTCTCTTGCTTTTTCTCTTCACCACTTAAACAAAGACTCAATTTAGGTTTAACTTTTGTGATTTTCTTGACAGGCAAGTCAAAAGTTAAATCACGCAATTTTTTACACTCTCCAATATTTCGAAAGTCAAATTGTCAAAATCAGTCTTAGTTGAGAGCCTACTCCACCAACAATATTTCCATTTTCGTGCTTTAACTCATGATATCAAATCCTCATTTGACAGAAAATATGACATTTGATTTTAAAGGAATTAGGTTTAAGAAAGACATTTGGATTTGATGTTAATTTAACATGGAGAATTTTTGAATAAATTCATCACTTGGAACAAATTTCAATCTAAAATAAGATTACTGACTGGGATTTTTAAATTAGAGTTTTTACATATAGTAATAAAATGTTTATTCTTTATTTTCATCACGATTTTTTAAAAAAATTGGTAGTAAATTTTGTTATAAAATGACTGACACAACAAAATAACCATTTGCGAAACTCAAATTTCAAAAATTGTAATTTAAGGAAAGAAAATCAATCAAGTAATGTGAACAGCATCTCACAAATTTTAAAATATATTATGACACTCATAAATTTTATTTCTTGTGAGTCAGGGCCAATATACTATTAAAAACAGCCTCATAAAGTTTCCTAACTTTTACGACATAAATGCAATACAATGCAAAAATTAGTTTCTTAACAAATTTCTTGTAAAAATGAGCATCTCAAATTAAATCCTGGAAAATGGCTCAAAGCCATGACATGTATCCATCTAGCCTAATAATGACCCATGCCTAAAATGTATGTGTAAGGCCAACATAAAATAAATAGTGCCACCAATATTTTAAAGTTTGAAAAAACACTACCACGGTTATTTTATTTTAAAATTTTTGCTAAGAATTTTTAAGGATTATTAAGAATTTGTATATACTACTTCAAGGTCTTGAAATTGATATATAATGGGTCAGGCATGTTATGATACTAGTGCAAATTTTCTTCAGATGTTCAGTAAAATCTGGAAAAAAATAAAAATAGAAGTACATAAAATCTCATTTTATTACCCCCTCCTTATTAACAGTAAGTGAATGAAAAGGAAAACCTTTCTTAATTAAGCTGCAAAACCCACCTGTGAATTGAAATGAATATTCTTGTGGTTTTTGTTGTTACTGCCCACAAATGGAAGAAGTAAGCCCTAAAAAGAATTGCAGATTGGAAATGAATTGGAATTGAAATGATTATTCTTTCTCTCTCTCTCAGCTGAAGATGAATTTCTTATTCAAAATAATAATAATAGTCCTAATGCCCTCAAGCAGAAGAGAAACATTTTGTAAAGCAAAGCAATAGAATGGGCCTTTTGTTACTTTGTTAGACATGGAAAATAGAAAACGTATTGAAAGTAAAGCTATAAATGAATTTTCTAGCTAAACTTATAATTTTAAATGTAGAGAACAGGAGCAATCAATTTAATTACTTCATATGGAAAAGTAAAGCAATTGTCAGTGGAGAATAAAAGTGCCTATGTTAAAAAATCTGATGTTACAATAAAGCGAAATTGAAATTTATTTTCTTCCTCTGTTCCGATTTAGATTAGGATATAAGACCATTTTCTTGGATGCTAATTTTTGAGGCTCTTTGATCCCTACGATTTCTATTACATAAGATCAAAATTTGAGGCTTGAAAAGATGCTTTTTTTACAACTCTGAGGCTATCTTTGATATCTATTCGAACATTAAAAGAACAAAGTAATAAATGAGTTCCAATGTTATTCTGGTAGGGAGTCAATAGTATGAAGTTTGGGTGTACCACAAAATTTCAGATTGAATTGATCCCCAATTTTTCTTCAATATTAAACTATTCTAAGTCCAAAACTACAAAAATTT
>JAOWAT010029459.1:0-12007 GCA_028571025.1 Longipedia americana | reverse complement strand
TTTAATATTAATGGTGATCCATAATTCTTAAATTACTTTCTTGGATAAATATAGAGATTGTTCACTTGAAATCGATTTTGTTTTATGGCTTTCTTCTTCAAATTGGGTGAGTAATTAGAAAAAACATAAAAATAAACATCTCCAAGCTCCTCCTTTGTTAGTGCTTTTTCAATTGATTTTATATGGGAATTTAAATTTTTGTTGAATATTGGCTCCAAAAGCTTATGTGGTATATGATGGAAGGATTCAGAGTTATTTTGGTATTTTATTGCATAATTTCCCAGTAAAAAATGAAAAATGTGTTTTGTCACGACTAGATGAACTTCATTGTACCCAAATGCAAATTTATTTAGTATAACATGCATTTTACTAAATGACTTGGCACCTAGGAAGCATTCTACTTAATAACGTAGCATCGAGGTGGCAAGATCAAAAATTGATTTTTTGCTCAAATTTTTGTATTTTTAGGTTTAAAATAGTTTAATTTTGAAGAAAAATTGCGAGCCAACTCAATCTGAAATTATGTGATACACCCTACTTTGAGCACTATAAGTTTACTTTAATAAAAATGTGCCTTATTAATTGAAAGAAAGCCTGTACTGAAGTAAATTTCAGTTGCTCAGTTCTACGCCCTTCCTGACTTTTCCCCCCAACATATTTGAATAGAGCAACCTTTAATCAAAATTTAGATCCCTTCCGGGCAGCTTTTGGGAGAAAAGTTGATTGAGTCCATCCCCTACTATTACCTTGTAGTAATCTGTTATGAATCTTATGTTTTGAACTTCCAAACAAGACAAAAAGATTTGGTCATTCATAAAGTTTTATCTTTCAACTTAACAAATAAAATTTGAAATTTCCAAGGAATATAAACACAGTTAACTTTCAACATATGAACTAAAGTAAAAGTTTACTTCATAAGATTTTAAAAAGACATTTTTTCTGAATTGAAGTGCAACATTTTTTAGTCAACTTGAATTGGGTGAAAAGAATTTTTACATTCTTCAGCCAGTTTCAAATGGACAGAAACATTAAACATTAAACTTTTATATAAAAATAGCACTTCCTCCTTAAAATTAAAATTCAATTTTCCTTAAAATTGCTCTTATGTGCATCAAAGTTCATCAATGATAATGGAACAGAAGAAATATGATTTATGGCTATAGCTCACTCATAAAATATGATTTTTTACTAACTCGAATCGCACTTTTTACCTTGCGCAGCAAGGTATCAGGATCACTGGCGTGGTGGTGGTGGTGGGGGTGTCAGAAGTTAAAAATCCTTTAGAAATTAGGTCTTGCAACAGATATCATGCTTTCCTAGTGACTAATAATACCAATGACAGTTGTCCGAAGTGTCCAGGTCTCAGGTTCACATAAATTGTTGTTCTCCTTCTTGTCATTGTTCTCAAGAAATACAGTTTACAGGTTGCTAGACTGGCTGAAATGCTTACCAAGGGAATATTAAGAACAATGAATGTTGTTGGAAGTGTTCAGGTCTCAAGTTCACATAAACTATTGTTTTCCTTCTTGTCAATGTTCTCAGGAATAACAGTTTATGGGCTGCAAGTCATGTTTCAAAGGGCTTATAGTGTACCTGAGGTAACATAATTTTTTATAATCCTAAGTCCTAAAATCCAAGGAATGTTTTTACCCGGAAGTCTTTAAAAATACCTGTGCTTGTTTATCAGCAGACGTCCTAATAATAAACAAAGGGTCTTTCTGCGCAAGGTACTGGGGTTCCAGGCCTTTTTATTTTCAAGAATGGTGAAATTTAAGATATATTATTGGGATTGTAAGGATTTTTTCATAAACTTCATAAGTTGTGAAAATTGGCATGTCCTCTTTTGAAATGGTAACACAGCTACAGCTATTAGTATTTCCTTGATATCGGACAAAATCCTAAATTCATCAAAATTGCAAATTCTTAAACTCATTCTCAAAATGTCTCAAATGTATGATTAGGAATATTCATTCCATGTTTTTTCTAACCTCCAAACAGGAGGACTTTTATTGTGAGATGATTTCCTGTTTATAAAAACAACTTATGCTTGTCTTTAAATTGGAGAAAATTTTAGGTGGAAATTAGTAATTTTGCTGGGATTTTTGGTTGGCCAATGTCAAGGGGACGAGTTCTACTAAGTCCTCTAGTTGAAGAAATATGATAGATTGACATACACTGTTTAAAATTTCAAATACAATTCAATGGTGCGATCGAAAAGCTATGTGTAACAAGGCCATTCATTTTTTGTGAAAAAAAAATTCTTTCAAAACATTTCAAAAACTTTTTCAGTTTTAAACTTTTTAAAATGCTTTTGTAAAACAAACTTTGAAAATTATTACAATTTAAAAGTTTCGTGTAACAACTCCATTATCTTTTGCTTTAAAAATCATTCAAAATGTTTTTGAACTTTTTTTACCCCTTTTTAATTTTATCCAAATGTCCGAAACTGCTTGCATTGCAAATTGTCCCAATTGCAAATTTCTCACGTAAAAAGCCTGCCTAAAAATAGGATCCTCGAGCGTTGCCTTACCAACGAGTACACTGCTTGACTCTGCTACTGCTACAAATACACATCATCAAAACACAACAACTACTACAACAAGTGCACTTACAGACACAAAGCATATTAAAGCAGAAGTAAAAGAAGAAGCAGAGGAAGAATACGAAGCAGAAGAGGAGGAGGAACAAAGTAATAAGGGGCAGCAGCAAATAAAAGCACGTAATAATAGTAAAGAGTTAGCCTTAGCCGAAGCCAAGGCGGCCGCAGCCGCACGGATTGGCCTTGCCGCAGCTGCCTATTACGACGATGTGGCAAATGCAGAAAGAGATGGAAACGGGCCCGAACGGTCTGAACGTGCCTTATCTTCACCCGAGAATGATAATGATGATGAAAACAATTCTCAAACAGTCACTCAACGTTCATTAACCGATGCAGTAACAACCAACCTTTTTCCTGCTGCAAAGGCTAGTAGTGCAAGTGTTGGTGATCACGGCTCAATAGTTAGTGGTGTAAGCAAAGTTGCGAATGTAATTCATACGTTGACACTTAATAGTACCAGTGAAACTGAGCCTCAAGTAGGAAAAAAGTTTTTGAATTTGAACACGCAGAATAATAGTCAAAGTGAAAAAAGAATTGTTTCTAGATTAAAGTCGTCTTCTGGAAGTAGTGATAGTGATAGCTCTGGAAAGAATTCCGTGACAGAGCGAGTCAAAAAAGAACGTCAGGAACGGAAAGTTAAAAACCAAAAAAGACAACTCAGAGCATCGAGGCGTGATTCTAGTTCATCAAGTTCTAGTTCGAGTAGTGAAGAAGAACAAAAAGGACAACAAAAGTCAGTTCCTAAAAAGAAAAAGGCAGCAGGTAGAGCAGGAGGAGGAGGAGGTTCTTCTTCGTCTTCTAGCTCTTCGGAGAGCTCCAGATCAATGTCACCTCCGGGAGGTTCTTCCCTCCTCCACAGACACTCTTCGTCCAAAGAGAAAGCAGGTAGGACCTATTCACCTCTGACCAAACGGTTTCCCACTCCAGATGATATTGGAAAGAGCAGTAAGAAACGCAAAGAGAGCAGGGATGATAGCAGAACTCCGTCGCCATTTTTCAAAAGAGGCAAGGAGAAAAACGCTTCAAAGCGAACGAGATCTAGTTCATCCAGTTCGAGCGATAGATCGAAATCCAGAGCTAAAGCCAAAGAATTGGAGCAGAAGCGGTTAGCTGAAATTGAGGCGGCTAAAAAGCGGAAAAAGAAGAAGAGACGCGGTTCTGAGTCCAGTTCTGAAGCAGGGGCCAATTCTGATTCTGATTCTGAGGATTCAGATACTGCTTTGAGAAAGAGGAAGAGGCAGCGTGAACAGGAGACTTCGAGGGATGATAGGCACAGCGATAAGAGCGGGGATAGGAAGATGAAGAACTCCAGGCTATCACAAGATGAGCTCAAGTTTTGGAAGAAGCATGTGCCTGCTGGAAGAAAGAGATCCAGAGGGGGAGAGAGTGGGAGTGAAGAAGATGGAGAGATCAGATCTCCTGGGAGAAATGGGTCAGTTCATAGAAATTCATCTTCGAATAAGTACACTCGCAGCTCAGATAGTAGGGCGGACTACAAACATCGCAGTAGTAGGTATTCAGATTCAGAAAGTGAATTCAGTCGCTCAAGCAAGGGTCATGCCAAACTGAGAGATATGAAGAACGAAAGAATGCGCGATGCTCTGGATGTATCCGAAAAGGGATCCAGAAAGAAGTCCTACTCTGATAGTAAGTACTCTGACAAGGAGAATGATGATAGCGATGATCCTGACGATCCTTTTGCTTGTGTGCAAGTCCCTGATGATTTCTGTGATGATTGCCGTGTGCCTGTTGAAGGAAAAAGAGCTTATGAGCATTACTCTTCAAAGATGCATGCCAAGTACACCCGGAACAAAGTGCGTTGTATACTTTGCTCTAAGTACATTCAGTGGCCCAAGGATCATTTGGAAGAGGAACATAGAAACGATGTCTTTCAATGCATTGTCGGCAGTGGCAGATACTGTCAAATGCCAAAGTTTATGGAAGTACACAAGATTATGATCCATATGGAAACCAGACATATGTCCATCGTTAGAGGCAAGGACAAAGATGAACTGATCGGTAGGCATATGATTAGAATTCCTGAAAATTTATTCAGCTATACATGCCGATTGTGCAATACGACCTTCCAAGGTCAATCATTAAAGACTGTGATCTTGCATATGATCAAGGAAGATGGTAAAAGAAGGCCAAAGCAGAGCGATATCAAATTTACATGTCGCGTTTGTGGACCGAGACGCACCTTCGATTCTGACCGGGAGTTGCAAGAGCATTGTCAGAAGCATAAGGATATGGCCAAGTCCATGTTAAACAAAAGAAGGTCCATGAGTAGGAGTAGAAGTAGGGATAGAGGAGGAAGAAATAGAAGTTGGGACAGAAATAGGAGAAGAAGCAGAACCAGGTCCAGAAGTAGGGATAGAAAAAGATATTCGTCCAGTGATAGTGATAGACATCGCTACAGAAGGCGATCAAGGTCATATTCCAGATCTAAAAGTCCTGTCCGAAGGTCAAGTCCAGTCAAAAGAAGTCCAGTGAGAAGGTCCAGAAGTCGTGAAAGGTCCAGAGATCGCCATGATAACAAGGATAGTAGACGAGACAAGAGCAAAAGTAGGAGCAAGTCTCCTGCTGCTCAGACATTGGTTTGTTTTTACTGCAATGACGAATTCAGAACGCAGCAAGTCAGAAAAAGGCATTTGGAAGATAAGCATATGGATCTTATGCTCAAATGTAAATTGTGTGCGGATAAGTTCCTGGGGACGCATCGATTTGAAATCATGGAGCACTTGGAAACAAAACACAAGATTGATTATACATCAGAAGAGGAAATGATTAAAAATTATATTGCATTGCCAAATGATTTGAGAAAAGTCACTTGCATCGTTTGTAATGATGAGGAGGCCATGAAGAATGCGCAGTGGATGTGCAGAGATCCAGATGAAATGATCAAGAGCTTGAAAGCACACAAGGATGCTCATCACAAGGACGTCGGTGATTTGTCCAGATGTTTCGGGCTTGAGTGCTCGGCCTGCAATTTGAGGTTCGATTTTGAGCACGGGGGCGATAGATGGCATGAGCATGTGACTACTGAGCATGGTGACAAGGATCCCAATGGAAAGAAGTCTGGAAGTGAGCGAGGGGGATCTAAAAGAGGAAGATCAAAGTCGCCCAATGAAACGTCCAGCGATGAAAAAGGTGTGAACCAAAATGTAGAAGAAAGTTAAAACTATTTAAAAAAGGTACAAACATATTTGCCAAAATTTGTTGCACATTTAGGATATTACTTAATAAGAAAGCAAGATTTGGTGGTAAAAATTTGAAAAACGCCCATCCTTATCCTCAAATCTTCAAAAGTTTTTGCGTTTTTCTGTCTCTATCCAAAAAATTTTCAGCACTTAACTCTCCTGACTGCCATGGCTAAGTGATTCTGCTCTTCAAAATGAAACATTATATGTCATAAACTATCATCTTTAACTATGAACAATAAATTGGAAACTACTTCAACTGCTATGTCAGAGGTGATAAAAAAGGTCCCTGCACTTCCCTGCACCTTTTCTGAAAATGAACCAACCTGTCATAAATTCACAAATTAATCACTACTTCACTCTTCTTAAGGATTTGCCTACGTGTAAAATTTCTTGCTGTTCTAAAAAAATGCATGCCTCGATATTTTTCTCAAATTTCTACTGACCCCTTAAGAATATTTCTGCTTTTGCCTTTCAATTTTGGATGAAAAATTGGACATTCAAAAATACTTCCTCTGTGCCATTGTTCAAGAATGTGTCAAATTCTTTGGATTATTACATAATAAAGAACGAAATATGATTCTACATTTGGTTCACACCCAAACACGTCTTCCCCAGTTGGCGACTCCAACCGTAAACGCCACTGCAACTTCTGCATCCACGAAAGTACTTCCTCCGCCGACCGCGAGGCCCACATCGAACGGGAACACAAAACCAAAGCATTTACGTGTGAAAAGTGCCCACCGGATTCGAAACCCGTTCTGTACACGGATTTCGCTTCGATTCTCAATCACTTCAAGAAGGAGCACGGGAAGTCGTCTAAAGCGGAAGCGGAAAAGCACATCCGGTTTCCGGAGGATCTCCGGTGTACCAAGTGCAAGTGGTGCGAAGGGGAAGAAAAGTGGCTGCACGCTCAAGGGAGGAATGACGGAATTGATCATTTTAATAAGAGGCATCCAGGACAAGTATTCAGGTAGGGTCGAACGAACGTACACCAAATTTCAGATTAAGTTGGGTAACAATTGATCAACATTTGAGGCATCCCAGCGGACTTTGACAATTACGACTGAAATTGGGACCTTTCTTAAAACTATATTTCCGTATTCAATTTTGACTTTATTTATCTGATTTTAGTAGGCTGTTTCATATAAAAAAAATTGTCTTCAGAAATTCTGGCTACCAGCTCACTTTAAAGATTTTTTCATTCTGATTCCAAATCTGATCTTATTTTTTCCAACTCGCTTCATACTAGTACCATGCAACAAGTCTTTTAAATTTACTTCAGTACAGGCTTTTTTCACTTAATAAGAGCCCATTTTATGAAGTAAACTTTGAAGGCTTGTTGCCCGGTCCTTACATAACATGACCCTGAAATGTGCTGGTAGCCAGAATTTTTGAAAATTTTATGAAACAGCCTAATTTTAGGTTTAAAAGAAAGATAAATATCTTAACTGTTATTATCTGTATGGATGTACGATTTTGATAAATTGAAATTTTTTAAAACATGAATATCTAAGAAACAATTGATTTGATAGAAAAACCCTCTTGGACCCTACCTAGAAAATGAAAAGTTCTTGGTAGGGTCCGTGAGGATTTTTCCATTTCATTAAAGTATTTATTGAGATATTCATGTTTCATAAAATGTTCAGTTACTAAAAATTGTACATCCATACAGATAATAACAGTTAAATAAAGTGATGTGGGGGTCTTTTTTCGATAAAGTTTTGTCCTTGGTCCTAAATTTATTTTAAAATTTTGGTAAAAAATAATCGATTTTGCTTGTCAAAGTCCACTGGGACGCCTCATTTGTCAAATTTCATGTGTGATAAGAATTGGCATATGAGGATTGTAACTTTAAAATTGATAATTTTTAGAAAAAAAATTCTCCAGCTTCAAGACGTAATTTTTGCAAGTGTGCAATCTCCAGAGACTTTCATGAGCGTAATCAATAGATTTTGCTTGTTTACACTCCTGAAAGTTTTTACCTTGTCTTGAAGTCAGAGGGAAGAAATTTTCAAAATAGATAATCTAAAAATTATGCTCCTCATAAAACCGATAATACTAGCATGATTTTTTTGTAATACAAATAAAAATTTAAGCCACATATCTATTTCTTGTAAAATGTGTTATTTTACCCATTTTGCTAAATGACTTTGTATTGAGGCAGAGAGCCAAAAAACTGATATTCATCACAAATTCTGGATTATCATCTGAAATTTGGTGTCAACATCTTTCAGGGATGCGGATTTGGATTACATTTGCCGTATATGCATGGAGGAAGGAGCTCACGATGACGAAGAGGAATTATTAGAGCATATCAAAACAGATCATGAGAATATCAACGAGAAAAATCATGACAACAACGAAAAATCGCCTTCTGCTGAAAATAAGGAAAGAGATGCAAGCAATTTTTCTGAATCGTCGACACACGAAGTTGACAGATAAAAACCGTTTCCGAGAGGAATTACTCATATCAAAAGAAGAGAAAAAAATACCTTTGAAAAAGATGAAAATGCAAACTAGATACGAAATAGAAATTAGCAAAAAATATTATAACGGTCCCATAAAAATTGATCAAGTATGAACAAAAGCAAGAGAATTTGCAATCAGCAAAATTATAAGAACATCATTCATTGCAAGTTGCAAATTTGATGAAAAAGGAAATACTGAGAATTACTTAAAATTAATAGAACTGGATTTTAGTTGAAAATGTGTCCCGAGGCAGAATTAATATTTTATTATATTTGAAATGGCATTAAGTATTTTTAAGTACCAACTAAATAGACAAGTGCATGAAAACTTGAAGTGAAAATTAAAACTAGAAAGTGGAGCAGTGTAAAAAAGCAGTTATAAGTAATCAATCGCCTTAAGGCTTATCCACGTATACTAAAATGTCAGGCTTTTTTATCGAGTAGTAATGAAGGAATAAGTTTGACAATTTTGACTTCTTTGAATGATTACAGTTCACTGTTCTATCCAAAAGCATCTAAATTTTTCATTATGTTATAAAAGTATTCCAACTATTTCCTCCTCTGTCTCAAATGAGATTTTTGAGACACATGAAGTTGTAGAAAAAAATAATTTTAGTTTGTTAACCCTTATTAAACTGCGTTGGTGCATTCTACCAAATGGAAACGCCATTATGAAATGACTTTATTATCATGCGTGGCGCTTGTCAATAGCGCAGTTGAGTAACGGTTAATGCAAGATAATTTAGACCATTGATATTCGTATTTTTTTTTCAATTTATGTTTCATAGTTAGAAAATTCTAATTGGAAAAAAGCCTGATAACCACGTCTGACTTTGTGCTTCAGAAAATGGCAACGCTTTTGTTTAAAATGAAATGATAGAATTATTATTATTAATGCAGAAGGAATACTTATTATATTTTTCCATAATGGACTTGGGAAAATGCACTTGTCGTTGGAAGTAAGTAAAATTTTACTATTTACCATTTAAAACACACCTGGGTTTATAAATCAAATTACATTAAGGTGTTTCAAGCTTTTTCAGAGTGAGCTCAAAAGTGACTCAAATTTAAGAACTTTTCATGCAGATTCCAACAGAGGTCTTCTTTGAAACAATGCATTTTTCTGGATGCTACCAGCACTCACATTTTGCTACATAAAATGAACAAAATTTGTAATTTGGCCCTTTTATACAGGCATTGTTTAAAAGAACTAAAACCATTTTTGGAATTAGCATAAAAATTAAAGATTTGGGTCACTTTCGAGCTCATCCTGAGAGAGTTATGTTTTGGATGAAACACCCTAATTACATGTTCTTCAGGCTATATTTCCGAACTGAGCACGAAAAATTACTCTATGGCGTTATTGGATCCTTACCGAGGTTACAAGATTTTACTTTATTTTTAATGCGTTTTACTGTTAGGGGTATTCAAATAAAGTAGCATCACACAACCTCCGCAATAATCCACTGTTTTTGTTTTGATTTTGTTGAAAAAACTTTGTAAAGGACAAAGTTTCCCTGATTTGTAAAATCTTAACATTAATAACAATTAAAAAGGAGGAAATGTGTCGTCTCTTAAGAATTTAATGAGTGAAATCAAATGTATTTTCATTGCTTACACTCCTAAAAGTCTTTGGAGACAATACAAATTGGGAAATTCCTCGTCATAAAATGAAGTTACTTAGATTTTTCACATTAGACTTCTACTTTGAAAAATACTCATGCCATGTCATGTTAAAATTCATAACTCAAGTTATATGTTTCTCCATTTTTGACGAAAATTTCCCCTATGTTCGTCTTCAAGTTCGTATTATGGTCTGAAGCAAGTGCCTGGAAGTGATATTTCATTTATTGTGGCAACGAAAATTTGTTTCAATTATTGGAAAAATCATTTTTTTATATAATTCATTTGAAATTTTGAGAAAAAACTCAGCAATACATAAGAAAAGGTTTTTGATAAAATTGTGTTCTGAAGATGTATTTCTTCAGATTTAAAGGAAAATTGTATGAGAGACGCTATTTTGTTACAATAATTTTGGCAAAATTTTCGCTGTCATAATAAATGAAAGATCAATTCCCGGCACAAGTAGATGAATAGAACTATTTCGGTCTCAAATTATCAAAGTATCAAAACTGAGCTAATTCCAATGAATGTATTACTCCAGAATTTGTGTAATATCTACAAACTTTCAGGAGTGTAATCAATGGATTTCCATTTTTACACTCCTGAAAGTCTGGAGATAACACATTTGTACACGTTTCTCTAGTTTTTGTAATATTTCAAAATCATGCCAAGTTTTCTCCAACTTCAAGAGAGGCAATATAATCACTGTCTTGAATTTGGAGAAACCTTTACATAATTTTGAGTGTTCTACTTTGTCTAAGTTCAGGGGAATGGAGTAGTACATGAATCTTATAGGATTGGGGAAATGAACAGAGATGGCCAGGGGAGAGGTCAGAGTTGTTACAGTTGGTACATAATGTGTGAGGAACAATTTGACTAAACCTTGAAGGAAATTCATGTTCAGTACAAGATTAAGGAAACACACAATTTGACACACCAATGACAATTTTGAAAGTATCTAACAACTTGTCACATGCCAAAATGTTCAAAACAAAGTCATTGGCCTGTATTGTTGGATGTTTTGAAAGATTTTGCCAGTTTCTTTGTCATTCTCGATATATTTTCAATGCTTTGAAACCCCACCAAAATGAACAATAATTGGAAAAAACTTCCAAGATATCCAATGATACAGGCTAATGACTTCATTTTGAGGGTTTGGGAGTTCTACAAGATGGGAGATTCTTTCGAAATTGTCATTGGTGGGTCAATTGCGAGTTTCCTTAATCTTGTAGTGAACTTGAAAGATATCACTAAAAAGTTCCTCATACATTAGCAAAATAAGTCAAAATTAAATTGTCCGCCAATAATAAAGCCGAAACAAAAAATGTGGTTTTGCTAAACTTATTTAGCAAATAAAAATCTGTCATGGACGTCTGTCGTCAATTGCGAGACGTGAGATGTCTGTCGTTAATCGCGAGACAGGAGACGTCTGTCGTCAATAGCGAGACGTGACATGTCAGTCGTCAATCGTGAGACGTGAGACGTCAGTCATCAATCGCGAGATGTGAGACGCCAGTCGTCAATCGCGAGACGCCACTCATCAATCAAGAGACGACTCTTTTATGCATATGCGGACGTACGCCCGCACGGACACAGGCACGCACGAACGGACACATGCGCACGCACACGCACGCACGCAGATACATGCAGACACTCAAAATTACAATTACATAAAATGAGGATCAGAATAACGTTGAGGATCAGAATAACGTTGAGGATCAACATAACGTTGAGGATCAGAATAACGTTTTTATAACATAAAACCATGAAAAATTGTCAGAAAAAATAATTAAATTTTTTATGTGCTTCAACACTAAAATAGAGCAATACTCGTAAACTCGTTAGCAAAATTGGTATTTTCAAGCAATCTCTTTGACAGTTTTTTGTTTCCTTAAAATACATTGGCCAAACTACGTTTTGTTTGGGCTTTATTATTGGCGGGCAATTAATTTTGACTTATTTTGCTTATTTAACAACTGTGCCGGTGCTATCTGCTATGAAGAAAGGACAAATAAACGTTGTCCTTAACAGACCCTATCCCAGTGGTAGGAACTATCTGTCCAGAATTTTTTTTTCGATTTTCTAAAAACCACCTGGGCCTCTTATTTGGTTCA